>JAHNEJ010001448.1:0-110634 GCA_022559845.1 Amorphophallus konjac
GTGTGGCTTCCACTAGCTCACGCTAGAAACATCAGACTCAGTCTGCAACAGGTGCTGCCAAACAGCTTGACCAGGGGAACAGCCTCCCCTCTTCCTCCCAACCGGAGGGAACCACTAGTGACACCAGTCACTAGCAAACCAGAGACACACGGTCTCTCTTCCTCCAGACCCGGAGGGAACCCCTGGACTTGAATCCACAAGCCCAGAATCGGAGATCAGATCTCCCTTCCTCCAAACCGGAGGGAACCCACAAGTAGCACCCAGCTACTTGCAACCGGAGATAGCAATCTCCCTTCTCCTGAACTAACAGGAGGAACCCCGACCTCACTACTGAGGATCGGAAGAACACAGATAACCAAATGAAACAGGAAAAATAAGAAAAGAAAAATACACAGCGATCAGAAAGCTGTAAAGACAAATAACACAAATGTGGCTCGCATGGAGCTGACTGGCCTGGATTTGATCCACGGTCCAGTAGTCAGATCTTCAGGTAAGCTTCTTTCTTCTTCTCCACGAGCTCTCTCGCTCACTCTCTATCTCTCTTTCTCTTTCTTCTGCTCTCCTAATCTCTCACTCTCTGCTGCACTTCTTCTTCTTCACTCTTTCTTCTTTCTTCATACGAGCACTATCTCTCTCTCTTCTTCTCCTTCTGCTCTTCTTCTTTCTCTTTTCTTTTTCTCTGGATCGTGGCTCTCTATATGGACTTTTCTTCTCGCCAACTCGATCACCCTTCTTCTGTGGAAGAAGGCTCATATATATAGCAGAAGCAGCAGCATCAGCCCCGACGTGTGACCTCCACATTTCCAGCCCTAAGTATTCGGACCACGTGGCAGTCTCTCAGCAGGCTTCATTCCAGCCTCGGATCACGTGCTGCCCAGGTATGTGGAATGTTCTTCCTCGAACCTGCAAGGAGATACGAACCATTAAAAGTGAGGGCCACAATAACTAAATCTGCACGAAGTATGTAGTAGCAATTCTAGATGCACTGAGAACGACACGAGATACACACTGTAACAGAGATAACACTACAAAGAGAACGACACGAAGAAGATGAAAACAACACGAGGTAATAAGAAGAACGACACGAGATACATACTATGACTACAGCACGAAGTAAAGAAAATGACACGACGTAACAAACAGCAAAGAGAACGGCACGAGAACAACATGGACTGGCAACAGAAACCGACACGAAGTGGTTGCAAACAAGCAAGACACGAGGTCTACGTAAAGCAACACGAAGTGTGGTCAAGGCGAGAAAGGCACGAAGTCTAAAGCGGAAAACCAACACGAAGTCAGAAGAGTGACACGGCTATCACGACACGTGATGAAGCAGTGACACTAAAACAAAAAGACTCGAGGAACAACGGTAAGTGACACGAAGTTAAACAAGCAGACATAAAAGATGACACGAGATGCAACTAGAAAACAGAGAGAAGCGACACGAGGTTCACACAGAAACGACACGAGGTGGCACAGAAAGCAACACGAGGTGCTGCAATGTTCTGCACTCAGTGGAACAAAAACGACACGAAGACACAGAAACAACAGTAACCGACACAAAGTGAGTACGACATGGAGACAGATGACAGAGACCGTCACGAGTTGAAAATAACACGAAGATGAAAACAGAAGTTGACACGAAGTGAAAACAACACGAAGACGAAGTTGACACGAAGTGAAAACGACACGAAGACGAAGTTGACACGAAGTGAAAACGACACGAAGACGAAGTTGACACGAAGTGAAAACGACACGAAGTGAAAACAACACTAAGACGATGAGAACAGCACGAGGTGAAGCGACACGGGGTTCACTGGGAAACGACTCGAAGTTCATCAAAACAAATCGAGCTGCTACAGTAAACAACACGAAGACAATCAAACAAAAACAACACGAAGACAATGGATGCTACAGTGCAATGTCTAGACTTGAAGTTCAGTTGAGTGTACAGACTTCACCAATGAATCACTCACTGTACAGACTTACTATAGCAGTCTGATGTACAGACTTTGATGAACAGTCCAATGTATGGACTTGTACTGCAAACAACAATGTATAGACTTCATGTAAAAGCCCAATGTATTGGACATTGAAATCGAAGACCAATGTGCAGACTTGACAGTGAAGACTAGTGTGCAGACTTCAAGTTTAACTGTGGATGTACAGACTTGAAGAGTAAGCCAGTGTATAGACTTGAAGATTGAAGGTGATGTACAGACTTCGCCTAAGACGTTGTACACACTTAGCCTAAGACAATGCATAGGCTTTAACGAGAGTCCAATGTATAGACTTGCATGATGCACAATTACACAGTCCAGTGTATAGACTTTGCTACCCAGACATGATATATGCAGAGACATGACATGATATATGCAGAGACATGATATCTGACAGAACGCAATGCACATATATAAAGAGCAAATGCCATCAATGCTAGACATCATCATTCATGTTGCTATCAATATGCAGAATGCTCAAGAATAATAATGCATAGAAATGTACTTTGTTTATTGCAATCATCAAAATATAATAACATCGCTATCATCAAAATACAATATCAAATGCACTCAAATGCACTCACTGTCTTGCTATCATCAAAACCAAATAGCATTGCTATCATCAAGGTGACATAGCACATGTCTGTGCCTAAGAGGCACAACATTCTCCCCCTTTTTGATGATGGCAACACAATGTGACAGTGAGTCACACACAAGATTTTCTCCCCCTTTGACATGATCAAAAAGAGAAAAACAGTAAAAACAAGAGTGCAAAGTGCAATATGCATGCAAATTCCTCTAGAACATTCTCCCCCTGAATGTAAGACTCCCCTGAATTATTTCTCCCCCTAAATAAAAGCTCCCCCTTTGAGAAGGAATATGAACAGATAACCAAGGTAGAAAAGGTAGGAGGGTCACTAGACAACAGCTGAATCATTGGTTCAGAGAATAAGCCTGATTATAAGCAATAGTTAAAGTATAAGAATCATCAACATACAATTTTCACAAATTCAGGTTTAACAGTGATAAATCTAGAGTAAAACACCTGACCCCTGAAAAAGAGTTTTTGATTCCATTTATAGCAATGAATCTAGGGCACATGGTATTAATAGATAAGTCTGAAATAATACCCTTTTGTGTCTAAACATGGAAGTTCAGGAAAGGCAACTTGAATATGTATTGAGAAAAATAATTTTCACTCAATGACTTTTGATTTCAGGGGGTTACAGCAGATTGATTTTTATTTTTCAAATTCCAGAGCCTGAACTAAGTAAATAGATCAGTGGCATTTATGCTGTTGACATTAGGTGTACACCTTGATCAGAGGCAGGTACCCCCAGTTACTAGGCATAAACTACTAGATCTATTTCAGATCAAGACCAACAAGGAATAGTCTTCACTTTTGACATTAAGGGTACACCTTGATCAGAGGCCAGTACCCTCAGTTACTTGGTGAGGACTCCCCCTATGGATTTGACCCTATGAACAGAGATATTCTGAATCACCTCATGACATGTGAAGTTTTCTACTTCTTTGGAGGAGTTCACAGTTTCTCAGTGCAATCAGCCATTGCTCTGTCACTATGTTCAGTTCTTGACATTTATGATCTTATTTACTGCTGCCCTTAATTCTTTTAGAGTGATTGTCTAAAAAATCAGTACACACTCTTATTAGCCTATTCTAGACATATCCAGTTCAACACATTTAGGCATTACAAAAAACTTTTTCTAATCTTACCATGAGACAAAGATTAAGAGCTATAAAAGTTTTCTTTTATCTCAAATTCTGAAGTGCAGACACTCAACTCTCCAATTTATAAAGGTTAAACCTTTAGTTCTTTTCAATTTGTAAATGTGATTCTTATAAGTGAACAGTTGCAATAATCATCATTCAATGTACTAAACCAGATGCAAAGCTGTTGTTTAGTGAAGAAATGGGGAAAGGATAGCAATAAGCATTATGATCCATAGCATCTGATGACAGTGAATATGAATGAGTTGAAAGGGGACAATGAGAAATACCAAGGATTCAATGAATTGAATAGAACTCTCAGCTCCCCCTGACACCATGATGTAAAAATATGCTATGCATTAGACTGTTCTACATGCAGACTATGCAACAATGATATATGAGGCAAGTATGCAATCAATTCAAGTTTATGCATCCAAGTCATGCACATTTTTATCCTTACTCAGATTTTTTAAAAATATGATGCAGTACACTGTTCTACATGAGGACTAGATCCTTGGTACTTGGTAGAGAACCTGGTCTCAAAGACCATCTCACACATGGTAGGAACCTCCGGGCAGATTTCCCTGCCTTTTAGTAACATACCATTTGATATACCAGGGTTAACAAGGACAATGCAACATAAAGCAGCCCTTCATGCATTGAACAGCATCATTGACACATGCAATGACAATCAGTCTATACACAATCAGTCCAAGTATGCATTCAATAACAAGCATGCAATGCATTAACACAAAACACATGCATGGACACAGAGTCTATATAGTGCATCAACTGTATACACTAAAGAAGCATTCAAATCCAGTTCAACATATAGCAAGAGAAGAGCATTAGATATGCAGAATTGAATTTAATAGCTGAGTCTGGAATGCAGACTGATCATCAAGACATGAAGAGTTCATTAAAAAATCAACCAAGCAAATCAACATGAAACTCACAATTTTCATGTTCACAATTTCAGATAATGGAATTTAAAATAGATTTCAGAACTGACCTGAATTGAATCATGGGGTTTTCTTTTTGAGTGCCTTGGTTGACCCCTTTTATTTCTCCTTCCAAGGCACACCTGCAGCAAGTCAATCAAGTTGATCCTGCAGAGACCCAAGCAGTCTTGGGTCTTGCACTACCCCTATCAGGTGTTCTAAACAGTTTCTTAGCAACATGGTCATCAAATTTCATCAGAAAATAATTATCCATAGAGTGACCAAGTTTACCACAATATCTACATGAAACAGCAGATTTTCTGGTCCTATGATGCATATCAACAGCAGCATGAGACCTATGATAATGAGCATGAATTGTTCTGTTGTAAGCATGAATTTTTGATTTACCATTACCTGCCCACCAGCATTCAGAAGCTCGGTGGCCAGGTTTTTCACATTCATAACAACCAAGAGTCTTTTCTTTAAGACCAGCTTTATTTCTGCCCAAGAAATTTTTGTTTGGAGGGAATCTTACAAATTTAGAATTAAAATGATTTCCCTGAACAAACCAGCAGTCCTTGACTGCATGCCCATACTTGCCACATTCAATGCACCTAGGGTGCTTACCTCTTGAGCCAATAAATCCCCATGAAGGCTTAAATGATTTCTCAACAGCTTTATGACCACGTCTGTTACAATTGTAACAAATGATATGTTGGTTTGAGGAAGACATGTTTCTTTTGGGGTGGTGATGATTATTTGGAAATGTTTTATCATGCATCATATCATCACTTACCATCACTCTGCAGTCATCCATATAATGACCATGCCTACCACAGTAGTAACAAGAGGCATCAGATTTCCTAGGAACATGGTTTCTATCATATGAGTTCCTAGATGTATGTGAATGAGTATAGGAAGCATGAACAGTGTGTACACCACCAGGCTCAACCGAGCTAGCAGCTTTCTGTTCGTGAGCAGGAATAGTCTTTACCTTCTTTATTTGACTCTTTCTTTTCAATTTCTGATTATCCTTAACAGGTTCTGTTTGTTTTTCTATTTTCTGGGCTCTGAACTGGAAAACAGGTTTTGAAGGTGACTTATGATTTTCATTTTATTTTGGGGATTACCTTGAGGTACCAGCTACATTAGAACTATGCACAAAGGTAGTATATAACTGGTTTCTGGTAGTTTCCTTAACATCAGGACTACAGCTTGTCCCCTTTCTTGGATTGCCATCCTTCATTTTCACAACAGTTTTTACTTTTCTTTCATTCTTAGCAGAATTGGATGCTAATTTTTCTAGATCCTGAATCTTATTCTCCAAAGATGTTATGTGAAGTTCATAATTGGCTATTTCCTGTTCACTGCAATTAACACATTCGCTTAGAACTTGGTTTGTAGTTTTATACTTCTCAATTTCTTATTCTACACTGTTAAAACTTTTTGAATTTTCATCATAAACAGCTTTTCCTTTTTCTGTGGTGAGAAGTCTTTCAGACAAGCCAGTGTTTAACCACTTCAGTTTTTCAACTTCAGCTTTTAATTCAGTGTTTTCTTCCTCAAGATCTCTAGTCTGAAATTCATTACCCTCACATCTCTCTCTTCCAGACATTAGCTCCAGTTTTTCAATTAATTCCTCTTCTCTTTCCTCCACTTTAATTTTCTCAGCGAGCAGATTTTTGTGATCATCTTTAAGTGAGACAATTTGTTTATTTAGCCGTTCATTCTCACTAAAGAGATCTTCATTTCGTTCTCTTAAAGCAGAACATATTTTACAATCTGATTTAGCAGAAGAGGACTGTGAAACCTCATTGATTTCATTCATTCTGATAATAAGAGTTTTATTCTTCTTTTGAAGATCCTCATTCTCCAATTTTATTTTGTCCAATTCAGAATTAACTTCAGTTAGTTCTTGCATGCCTTTTAGATGCTCATTTTTCTTATCATTCAGTTGATTCTCAAGTTCAGACATTTTATCTAAGCATGTTTGTTTTTCAATTTTTAGAGAATCATTTTGTTTCTTAAGATTCTGAACATCTAGCATGCATGCATCATAAGACTTTTTCATATTTGGACAGTTTTCACAGGAATCTTTCAGATTTATTCTATCACATTTCTTTTTCAACTTTTTGTTCTCAGATTTCAATTTCTTGGATACTTCTAACAAATTTTCATACATCTCTATTAATTCATCGAAAGAGTATCCTTCTGATTCAGAACTTACCTGAGATGAGATCTCATCTTCATCATCCCGGTTGGCCATCAAGCAGCTAGCACCTTGTTGATTATGTGCAGAAATGACTCCGTCATATATCTCCTTTCCAGATGTGCACCTGAGAGCAAAAGGGTACATATCAATATTGATTGCAGCTCTTAAGATGTTAAGAATTCTGACATTGTCACGGTTCTTTATACTGTCCTCTTTAGACCACTTGGTCTCATCATGAGGCAGTTTGTGTGGGCCTTTAGATAGTAGGCTCCATAGTTTGGGATCTATGGAATCTACGTACACAACTAGGCCTCCTAGCCAATTTTCAAAGTTAGAACCATCATAAATTGGAGGACGATCCATTTGGACAGATGGCAGACAGATTCAACTCACTAAAGCAAATGACAGAGAATGCAGCAAAATCAGATGGGCAAAGCAATGCACAAGTCGATAAAACAAAATATCGAGCACTGAAAGCACACTCTGAAAAGCACCAAACAAATCAGCAGGATCCTCTGCAGATTGTCAGATCGATAGATCAGAGACCCGCTCTGATACCAATTGTTGGGTTCGGTGCAGTATTTAGAGGGGGGGTGAATGAATATAACCCTTTAAAAAACTTTCGCCCAATTAAAATATGATGCTCACTAGAATTACTAGTTCACAAACTAGATAAGCTTAAAAGCTAATAATCAGTTGCAGAACCAAACAAGCATACAGTGAGATCACTAGGATGCTAACTAAGCTGAATTTGACAAGGAGACGCTCAACTAGAATTTCGCTCTCTTGACAAATTAAAACATTCTAAGAAGACTAATTAACTCTTCTTCTCAACCCGAAGCCAAACGCATGGAGCGCCCCTATGCATTCATCTAGGCGGAAGCAAATCATAAGCAATCAAACCACAATGCAAGAGGGGTTTTTAGGTGGTTCGGTCCTCCAGACCTACATCCACCCCACGCTCAAACCGAGTGTGGCTTCCACTAGCTCACGCTAGAAACAGCAGACTCAGTCTGCAACAGGTGCTGCCAAACAGCTTGACCAGGGGAACAGCCTCCCCTCTTCCTCCCAACCGGAGGGAACCACTAGTGACACTAGTCACTAGCAAACCAGAGACACACGGTCTCTCTTCCTCCAGACCCGGAGGGAACCCCTGGACTTGAATCCACAAGCCCAGAACCGGAGATCAGATCTCCCTTCCTCCAAACCGGAGGGAACCCACAAGTAGCACCCAGCTACTTGCAACCGGAGATAGCAATCTCCCTTCTCCTGAACTAACAGGAGGAACCCCGACCTCACTACTGAGGATCGGAAGAACACAGATAACCAAATGAAACAGGAAAAATAAGAAAAGAAAAATACACAGCGATCAGAAAGCTGTAAAGACAAATAACACAAATGTGGCTCGCACGGAGCTGACTGGCCTGGATTTGATCCATGGTCCAGTAGTCAGATCTTCAGGTAAGCTTCTTTCTTCTTCTCCACGAGCTCTCTCGCTCACTCTCTATCTCTCTTTCTCTTTCTTCTGCTCTCCTAATCTCTCACTCTCTGCTGCACTTCTTCTTCTTCACTCTTTCTTCTTTCTTCTCACGAGCACTATCTCTCTCTCTTCTTCTCCTTCTGCTCTTCTTCTTTCTCTTTTCTTTTTCTCTGGATCGTGGCTCTCTATATGGACTTTTCTTCTCGCCAACTCGATCACCCTTCTTCTGTGGAAGAAGGCTCATATATATAGCAGAAGCAGCAGCATCAGCCCCGACGTGTGACCTCCACATTTCCAGCCCTAAGTATTCGGACCACGTGGCAGTCTCTCAGCAGGCTTCATTCCGGCCTCGGATCACGTGCTGCCCAAGTATGTGGAATGTTCTTCCTCGAACCTGCAAGGAGATACGAACCATTAAAACTGAGGGCCACAATAACTAAATCTGCACGAAGTATGTAGTAGCAATTCTAGATGCACTGAGAACGACACGAGATACACACTGTAACAGAGATAACACTACAAAGAGAACGACACGAAGAAGATGAAAACAACACGAGGTAATAAGAAGAATGACACGAGATACATACTATGACTACAGCACGAAGTAAAGAAAACGACACGACGTAACAAACAGCAAAGAGAACGGCACGAGAACAACATGGACTGGCAACAGAAACTGACACGAAGTGGTTGCAAACAAGCAAGACACGAGGTCTACGTAAAGCAACATGAAGTGTGGTCAAGGCGAGAAAGGCACGAAGTCTAAAGCGGAAAACCAACACGAAGTCAGAAGAGTGACACGGCTATCACGACACGTGATGAAGCAGTGACACTAAAACAAAAAGACTCGAGGAACAACGGTAAGTGACACGAAGTTAAACAAGCAGACATAAAAGATGACACGAGATGCAACTAGAAAACAGAGAGAAGCGACACGAGGTTCACACAGAAACGACACGAGGTGGCATAGAAAGCACCACGAGGTGCTGCAATGTTCTGCACTCAGTGGAACAAAAATGACACGAAGACACAGAAACAACAGTAACCGACACGAAGTGAGTACGACATGGAGACAGATGACAGAGACCGTCACGAGTTGAAAATAACACGAAGATGAAAACAGAAGTTGACACGAAGTGAAAACAACACGAAGACGAAGTTGACACGAAGTGAAAACGACACGAAGACGAAGTTGACACGAAGTGAAAACGACACGAAGATGAAGTTGACACGAAGTGAAAACGACACGAAGTGAAAACAACACTAAGACGATGAGAACAGCACGAGGTGAAGCGACACAGGGTTCACTGGGAAACGACTCGAAGTTCATCAAAACAAATCGAGCTGCTACAGTAAACAACACGAAGACAATCAAACAAAAACAACACGAAGACAATGGATGCTACAGTGCAATGTCTAGACTTGAAGTTCAGTTGAGTGTACAGACTTCACCAATGAATCACTCACTGTACAGACTTACTATAGCAGTCTGATGTACAGACTTTGATGAACAGTCCAATGTATGGACTTGTACTGCAAACAACAATGTATAGACTTCATGTAAAAGCCCAATGTATTGGACATTAAAATCGAAGACCAATGTGCAGACTTGACAGTGAAGACTAGTGTGCAGACTTCAAGTTTAACTGTGGATGTACAGACTTGAAGAGTAAGCCAGTGTATAGACTTGAAGATTGAAGGCGATGTACAGACTTCGCCTAAGACGCTGTACACACTTAGCCTAAGACAATGCATAGGCTTTAACGAGAGTCCAATGTATAGACTTGCATGATGCACAATTACACAGTCCAGTGTATAGACTTTGCTACCCAGACATGATATATGCAGAGACATGACATGATATATGCAGAGACATGATATCTGACAGAACGCAATGCACATATATAAAGAGCAAATGCCATCAATGCTAGACATCATCATTCATGTTGCTATCAATATGCAGAATGCTCAAGAATAATAATGCATAGAAATGCACTTTGTTTATTGCAATCATCAAAACATAATAACATTGCTATCATCAAAATATAATATCAAATGCACTCAAATGCACTCACTGTCTTGCTATCATCAAAACCAAATAGCATTGCTATCATCAAGGCGACATAGCACATGCCTGTGCCTAAGGGGCACAACAAACTTGACTATTCTTATTTTTGTCTCGGGTGGACAGAACATAGTTGATCTAACGGGCTAGAATGGACGCGTCATAGGTCTGTGACGGTTTATCGTGGGACCGTTACAGTGTTGTAACGCTCCAGTTATGGTCCGTTAGAGACAACCGAGAAATTTAAAGGTAATAGGGAATGTGACGGCTTATCGTAAGGCCGTTACACATCTGTGACGGTCTAACTCTGATCCGTCATTGTCCTGTTGACAGTATATAAAAAGATAAAAGATCATGCTTTGAACATATCATGTTTTAGAGAAGACTTAACTACTCTAGCCATGATAAAACGAAGTAAAAAGGCTATCTGGATGCATAGGTTGAAGTGATTGAACAAGAGAGTATCTTTTATCTTCAATTAAGGCTAAAGATATATATGTATGCATAGTTCTATTAAAACATGAAACACATGGTCTATAGTGCAAGAAATCAAACAAAACCAGAGGGCTTTTACTCCTAACTTGATGTTCTTGCCATTCATGAGATGACCTACCTCTTTTCTGAGTTTTAATCTTCCAGTTTGGGACTGCAAGACACGCCCTAATCCTTCCCTTCTTGTGAATTTGCCGCAACTTCACGTCTCTCTAACTCCTCCGTCTCTTGACCTAAGGATGTAAAATTTTGAGGGTAAGAAGGTGAAACTAAGGGGAATAAAAAGTTCTAAAGAATCAAACCCTAAATACCTCATTTTGATGATCTAATTCCCTGATCTTCAGTGGACCTTTGCTCAGATTCCTAGGTTGCTAAGGTCGTACTAGCAACTTTGGAAGCTCCTAACTTCTTGTGTTGTTGATCTCCTAGCACAAAATTTTGAGAGCTATTAGTCTAAAGTATTATAAATAAAAAGTTCTAAAGAACTTATCCAAAACTATGACTCCTTACCTTGATTCCACGCGAGCCAAAGTAGGGGTCACGTAGGTCAAACTTGGGTCTATTTATAGGGTTTTGGCTAGGGTTTGAGGGTTAAATCGATTCTAGAGTGCTTGTTAAAGCTTAGATCAACTTCAGAGAGTCCTTAACACCTCTACTAGTCCTCCCATCTCGATCCCTAAGAGATAAGCTAGCAAAATCCAATCTTTTGGCTTGTTCTTCACTTCACGGAACTAACAGAGCGTAACGGTCAAGTGTTGGCTCGTTACAAGCATGTGGCGGTCGCACGATAGACCGCTACAACCACTGTGCGTAGAATTCAACCTAATTCAAACTCTTTTATTTATTTATCCATATAATTATCTATAAAAATAGTATTTATCTTTAAAATTCGTGAATAGGCTAAATAACCTTCTAGAATATGGTCCAAACTTAATGGGCTTGGTCCATGAACCTATTGGGTTTCAATTAAATAGGCTAGGTTAATTGTTTACCATATTTGGGCCTTAATAATGATTTATTTAACCCAATATTCATTAATTAATTCATTTAGACTTTTAATAATTCGAAAAAATTCTTAATTATATCAGAAATAATTTATAAAAATTCTGGGGCACTACACCCTCCCCCACTTAGAAGAATTTGGTCCCCAAATTTAATACATGGATTTATGGAGAGTGTACGTACTTTAATGTATTAAAATTTAATGTAACGCGAATAGGTTAAGAGGGTACCTTTAACCATTTCACCTTCCTTGTCTAGAATGGCATTTAATCGACCTCGCTTCCCGCATCCGTTGTTATCCCTTGAAGATTATTTATTTATGAGAGGACACATAGGCGAGCGATGTTCCCGACTTCCACATTTGAGACAAGCGCTGAGACGTTTCTAACATTCTTATGTCGAGTGCCCAAATTTTTCACAAAATGAGCAGGCCATGGAGACTTGCATTTTCTATTCTTCTTTAACTTTCTTATTCTTTCCGTTTCCATTTCCATTTCTTTTTCTGTTACCATTTCCATTACGGAACCTCTTAATGTGACGATTTTCATCCTCATCCACTTCTTTCTCTTCTTGCCTATCATGTTTTCGGCTTGACCTTTCTCCTCGGAGCCTTTCCACCTTCTCCATGGTTCTTTCACATAGATACACTCTTTGAACCATCTCGGTATCGGTGCGGATGTTCTGGGTCCCAAGTTGTTGGATAAATCCGGGTCTTAAACCATCCATAAATCGGTTGGCTTTCAATAAATCTGTGCTTACCAAGTGAGGAGAATAAGATGCTAGTCGAGAGAATTGTAATTCATATTCTGCCATGGATATTGTGCCTTATTTTAAGGAGGAAAATTCCATAGCCTTCCTCTCCTTTACATGCTCGGAGAAGTACTTGGCTCGGAAAAGTGTAACAAAACCCTCCCATGTATGAGGTGTGATGCGCGACAGAAGTACGGGGGTCTTCAAGAATGCTATCCAGGTCGCGCTATAGCCTCCTAGCGCCTTCTGAAGAACGCGCTATATCGTTCAAGCGCGTTCACAGACGTTGGCAGAACGACGAACCTTGACGTTGGGGCGCCCATGGATGACTTCGCGGGTTCAAAACACATGGGGAAAGCAGACAAGATGACGGATAACACACGGGGAATGCTAAAATTGAAATCAATCCAACCTAATACTAGCTAAGATAACTTTGGTGAAGGCGGATGTGGGGTGAGTGGCGTGGGAAGGAAGGTTGATGTAGATGAAGCTAGGGCCCTGTGTAGACACGCCGTTCTTGACGTTACAGTGAGTAAATTTCATATTACATTATGATACCCCAAGGCGGCCTTCACATTTTTAATTGCTCTGGTGATTTCTTATTTTTCTAGATTTTTTTTACATTTTTCTAAATTTTTTCGTGAAAAATCGTGGAGGTGTCCAGGAGACTGGACGCCTCCATGAATACATATATATATAATAATAATAAAAATAATAAAAAATTGAAAAATCATGGAGGCGTCCAGGCGACTGGACGCCTCCATAAATAAAAATAATTAAAAAATTAAAAAATCAGAAAAATCATGGAGGCGTCCAAGAGGTTGGACGCCTCCATAAATGACACAAAAAAATTGAAAAAAATAATAAAATAATAAATAAAAATATATATATATTCTTGAAGATGTCTAGGAGACTGGACGCCTCCAACATCCGACTCACGGGCGGCCCCGGCCATCGACTGACCGTTGCTCAGTCTGTCGTTTGAAAAGATTCCAAATCATGGAGGCGTCCAGGCCCCTGGACGCCTCCATCGTTCAGCTCACGGGCATCCCTGGCCACTGCCCGACCGTTGCTCAGCCTGTCGTTTAAAAAGAATCCAAATAATGGAGGCGTCCAGGCCGCTGGACGCCTCCATCCTTCAGCTCACGGGCACCCCAGACCCCGACTATCCGTTGGCTGGATTGTAGTTCGAAAGGGATCCAATGCAATGGAGGCGTCCAGGCCCCTGGACGCCTTCATCACTCAGGTCACGGGTGCCCCTGGCCACTGACCATCCGTCAGCCGGTCAGATTATCGTTTAAAAAAGAGCCAAATCATGGAGGCGTCCAGGCCCCTGGACGCCTCCATCCTCCAGAGCTCTATAAATAGAGGCCTACCCCCCTCAGTCCAGGGGTCGAAAAAAGAGCGCCGGGAGGCTGTCGGATTCTATTCCTAACCCGTGGGTGTTTTGTAGGTGAGGTTCTGCCGGATTCCTGGGTGCTCGTGCTCGCAGGAGAAAGGCCGTCTTCGCCCGTCGCGCTCCCACGTCATCCCTACGCTACCGAGGCTCCGCCGGATCTCGCCATCGGCCATCCAATAAGCCATTCTCCTCTCTTTTTCCTTAGATATCTTGCATTCATCATATCGCATTTTTCACCCCCTTTTGGGGGAGTCTCTTCCTGTTCCTACGTTGGTATAATCACCATCCATCATAAGCATTTTCCTCCTACTCGTGTCCGAGAGGGGTTTAAAAGACAACACCAACCAGGTGTGTGTCCGGCCGTCATTTCGTTACTTGCATCGCTAGAATTGATTGCTGCACCTTCGTCTTTCTGATCCACTTGTTATTTGTTTGTCGTTGTTTTGCAAGGGTACTCAAGGAAAGCCCTCCCCGTCGGCCGGCCGAAGGGGGAGGAAGAAGCAACCCACCATTTCCCGCTCTTGATGATTCACAGTTTCCGTGCCTTGTGCCAGGTACACGCGATCATTTCTTTTCATTGAGGTAACCCCTCTGGCGATCACATCCCTTTGGCATCCTACGTATGCTCTTTTCTCTGTTGACATGTTGCATGACCCCTTCCCCTATTAGCTTTTAGTTATTGCGAGTTTGTAGCCCGTCGCTCGCGTTTCTCGTTCCCTTTTGAGTGGATCTCCATTCGGCAGTCCACAGATTGGCGATCACGGTGGGACCTCAGTTGCTTTCTTTTAGTTACTCTTGCAGCCCTTGACTTGCTTTATCATCTTTTACGTGTTCTTCATCTCTCAGTTGCTTTCTTACAATTACCCTTGCAGCTTCTTGTGATTCATTTTATCATTTGTTGTGTGTTACCCTTGCACCTTCTTGTAGTTTGCCTTACCATCTCTTGTGCGTTGTTATACCTTGATCGTCTTGTTATTCTGTTATGCTCTATATATCTGTCAGCATTTCATCACATACGTCCATCCCTCTTTTCTACCTTTCTTTCTATTTCTTTCTTAGGATCACCCCCTCTTGGTGAAAGAAGGACTCTCCGTCGGGAATTCCTCTCGACGACTAGGATCTCTTTCACTGGGACCTCCATAAGTCCCCGACAGCGAAGGATTCCCCTTCGTTCACTGGGCAGGTTGTACCGTTGAAGTTCCCCGGAGCTTAGTTACCCCATTCGCGGTGAGTCGAGTGTCCCTAGTTCACACGGCGGTAAAACAAAGGTGCAACTAGGATTTTTGCACATTTTGTGTGAACTTTTACAATCGTTAAAAAAAAAAAGAGTTCAAACAAAAACAAAAAAGACGTAAAGCATCCACTTGTGTGTTAATCTCTGCTGCTTGTGTGCTGGTGTATGTTATTACGTTCTGGAAAGTGTTAAGGATGGCCGAGTATGATTACGATGCTTTCGAGGCTAACGCCTTCGGCTATGAGCCTCAAATGCATGACTCGGGTCATGACTCTTACGTAGAATACAGCCCGGACCAGGGCTACCAAGGCGGGCCTCATGTCTACGCTATGGACGCTGGTCCATCCCACGAGTCCTCACATGAAGTGCCGAATGTTGCCGGGGATACATCTTCCCCCCAGGACATCTCCGCTCTGTTAGGTGTCCTCGCCAACACCCAACTCAACCCTGAGCAACTTCAGGCCTTCCAGGCCATTCTAAAAGGGAAGTCAGTCCCCCCCCTCCTGCGGAGCTGAGTCCGACTACAACCCCTGTCCAAGAGTCTATGCAGGCCATTCCCTCCTCCTCACCTCTCGGGCAGGCAAATCACCAGCCTCCCTCCTTCCAACTCCCCTCCCAATCTCCGGCGCAAGCCACCCTTCAAACACAAATCCCACCGGGCCTACCCGTTGGTAGACCCCAATATCCCTCCTGTCCTAGGTTTCCTTCTCAGGCCTCTGGGAGGCCTACCGCTTCTGCCTGGCAAGTGCCACCTTCACCAATTGACCCGTTCACCCAGTCCCTCTTGAATAAACTGAATAAGATGGACGAGCAATTCCGGAACTTACAAAAAAGGGTGGATGTGAAATCCACCCCTGAGGTTTCTCTGCCTATCCTACCAATATTTCGCCTTCCCCCTTCTGAGATGCCCACGTACCGTAGGTACAACGGCACTGGCAACCCCTCTACCCATTTGAAGGACTTCATGTACGAGTCCTCGTTTTGGCAAAATGATAAAAGATCTCTGGCATACCTCTTTAGGAGGTCATTAGATGGCCCTGCGTTGGAATGGTTCTACGCCCTAGAGCCAAGCGAGGCTGAGGACTTCGACGTGGTTCAGAGGAAGTTCCTACAGAGATACCGGGACCGAGTTGGCCCGTCTCTTTCTATCACCGACCTGGTCGCCGAAAAAATGAAGCCGGACGAAAATTTCGTCCAGTTCGCTGATAGATGGAGATCCCTGGCAGAAAGGATAAAGGATACCATCTCAGAGCCAGAGCAGGTGAAGATGATTATATCAAATGCTACCCCCCAGTTTAGGCATATCCTGGCAATGAACAAGCTTAACACCATGGAGGAACTGTACGAGAGGGCTCGGTATGTCCAGACGCAACTGAAAGATTCTCCTCTCATGCACATGTTCGAGCCACCAAAGCCGAAGGTGTTTAGGAAGCCGGGCACTGGCGTCCCAGGCGGAACGACAGAAGGGGTCGTGACGAATGAGCAAGTGAATGCGGTCAACGACGCTAACTATGTGGCAAACCCCAGGCTTCCACAAATGCCCCTGCTTCCTCTCCAACAAGGTTCGTTCCCTTCTCATCCTCCACCGCAAAGCAATCTCCTCCAGAACAATATGCCTCAACCCTTCCATCTTCAACAACAACAACAGCGACCTCCTCAATATAATCAGGTTCCACCACCCGGGGATTATGGCCCCCAACAACAGAGGAGGCCACTTGGACCTAGGAGAGCTCATTACCCACCTTTGCCGGAATCGTTATCAGATATCTTCAATGCTCTCATGGCTGCTAATTTCCTCACCTTGCCTAAGGAGAGAGCCATATGGCCCACGAACGTCGACACTTCCAGATATTGTGTCTTCCATAGACAGCCGGGTCATACAGTGGAAAACTGTTTTCATTTCAGAGATTATATCTATGATATGAACGATGAACATCAAATAGATTGGGACGAAATGAGGCGATGCGTCACCATGATGAAGGCCAGGAGACCTCCTCCTAGACAGCAACAACAACAGCAGCAACCACAGCAACAACGACAGCTACAACAACAGCAACAAGCACCGCAACAACAACAACAACAGCCTCAGCAGGTACCACAACAGCAGCCAAACATGGGCATCCTCCAAAATCCACTACCAGAGCACCAGCAGCCCAATCATCAGGTGAACCCCATCTCCTCCTTCCCGGAAGTCGGGAGGGAGCAGGTATGGCACCTGGAAAATGCCTCTATTCTTTCCACCACCAACCCTATCATCATGCAACTCCCTTGTGTCGCCCGGGTAGCACCTCTTTCCCACCAACCCGCATATGCATCGCCTTCACCATTTCCACTGCCATCGTGCCCCCTTATTCGCACCCCAATAACCTATCAGCCGACACCCCCCGTTGCGCCTTCACACCTTCCCATCTCCTCTCACTCCTCCACTCCACCGCCCACCTCCACCGCAGTTGCCCCTATGCCCTCTAAGCCCCTTATCACCCGTCAACCGCGCGTAACCCCTTTTGCCCCCACAACACCGCCATCAATGCCCTCAAAACCACTCATCACCCGCCGCCCATCTCAAGCCTTACCCACCACCACCTTACCTCCACCTTCCAAGCCCCTCATCCGTCGTAACCCACATGGTGTTCCCCCTACCTCCGCCATACCTCCGCCTAGTAAGCCCCTCATCAGGACCCCTGCTCCCGTCATCACCCCTGCTCTACCAACCATTCCCCCGTCACTGCCCCTCAAACCTCTGCTGCAATCCACTGCTGCCCCTGTAGAGGTACAAAAGCCACAGGCAATGGTGCTCCGAAGTGGAAGGATTTTCCACAGGATTTTCCCCCAGGACAGTCAGAATCCCGAGCAGTCTCAGCAAGAAAAGGATGGAGAGCAGTTGGAAAAGTCCGTCCCTGGAACACAATATGATTTGCTGAAACACCTAGATAGGACGCCCGCTCGGATCTCCATCCTCGAGCTGCTCCAAAGATCCACGTCACATCAGGCGGCCTTGATGCAATATCTTCAAAGGGTCATGGTAAATGAGGACCTCCCCGCAGAAAAGATTTCGGCCGTTTTGACCCCAACGGACACACAACCAGCCATCATATTCCACAACTATGAGCTCGCTCCCAGGGAAGCTCGGAAGTATGCGTTGTGTGTCTCGATAAAAGTTAATGAGGTATCCGTAAACCCGTGCCTTGTAGACACAGGCGCATCCATAAACGTGATCTCCATGAGCACCCTTCGGATGTGCGGGGTTGACGAGGAACAGATCAGACCTTCCTCGATCACGGTCACAGCTTATGACAATAGCAAAAGACCACCACAGGGGATGATCATTCTGAGAGTAGGGCTAGGCCCTATGACAGTCTCCACGGAATTCCATATTCTCCACATGGACCCTACATTCAAGGCCATACTGGGTCGCCCTTATATTGAAGCCGCAGATGCCGTACCTTCCACCAACCATCAATGCTTGAAGTTTCCTTACAACGGAAGAATTATTAAGGTGGTAAGTACGCCTGTCCTTCCCACGGTGGATGCTATCAACACCTCTCTACCCTCCGTTTGGCCGTCTCACCGGCCCATATTGTCGCTGCTGATGTGCATGATGTATCTCACGTTCCGCTAGCGCCCAAGGAGCTGGTCAAGGTAACAACACCGCATCTCCCCTTTCACTCCAAAGGTTGGGAGATTATGAGGAACATCGGCTATCAGCAGGGCAGGGGTTTGGGCGCGCAACTGCAAGGTAGGCTGAAGCCGCCAACAGAAGTTAAGCCGAATCACAGGTTTGGTCTGGGTTTCAAAGGACCATTCAAGGCGGATTGGAAGCCCCTCACATGGACCCTAACAAACCACTTCAACAAAGGGCCCGTTATTCAGATGAGGGATTATCCGCTAGAAGCACGTGGGAGGTTACATGTTGTGTATTCAGCTGAAAGATATTCCAGGATTACCAAAAGAGGCAAGATCAAAGATCCAGAATGCGAATGGGACAAATGGTTCGATATACCGGATGTTTCTATTGCGCTAGGAAGGATGTTCTCGCCTCCGCAGCTCGAGGGGCCGTCATTGACCTCCGGAATGCCAGAGAATACCACCATTGTTGCCAAGGTTCCAAGCTATCCTTGTCCTCGCCAGAAGGACCTGGTCATCGGCGGATCTTCATCCGCTGTCACCATCACTATCGACGGTTTATCAGCCGTCATCTTCTCCGTTCACTCATCACAGCCACCGTTGCTGTCTTCTCCCTGGGCCAGACGATTGTCTGATGATCTCCCCAGGTCCCCCTCTCTTCTCGCATACCTGCGCGGACTTCTCGACCCACGTCAGGTCTTCAATCACGATCTGCTCCATGAGCCTCCCAACCCTCTAGCCATAACTACCTTCCTCTCCCCTACGATCTCTTTTCGTTGTTTTGTCATCAAAAATGAAAATGAAAAAAAAACGTCAATTTTCAAACTCCCCAGCAACACATCTTTGTTGAGGAAACCTCCTACATCTCACATGGGTGCGTCTCGCTTCGCGAGCCACCCGTCCAAGGTCCGATGAGCGACCTTTTTCACCCCTCCTTCGAGGGGCCTGTCCCTGTACATTCTTCACCATCCCCTTCAACCTTCTCTCCTTCTGTAAATAATGTCAGTCAGTCTAGGTCAAGGGTAGTACCTAGGAAGAAATCCAAGGGTAGGCAGATCCCTCGTCGGTTCCTTCTAGATTTAGCCGTTAGGTGTCAGGCCCTCCTTGCCATCCCTCAGTTATTAGAAGATCCCATCCAGTTACCAGAAATGGAATGCGAGGATAACTGTGCAATTGATGAAGGGTATGGAGTTTATGAGATCACAGATGAGGAATACCCTAGTGAAGATGAGGGTGAAGAATATGAGGATGCGGCTGCCGCATATGCTAGTGGAGTAAGGAGATTCGACGGGCCGTCAGCCGCGGTAGAAGAGTCCACCAAGGAAGTGAACTTGGGAACTGAGGAAGACCCTAGGATCATCCTCATAAGTGATAATCTGCCACCCTCTGAAGAAGAGGCATTGGTCCAAGTTCTTAAAAAGTATAAGGACACGTTTGCATGGAGCTACGAGGACATGCCGGGGCTGGATCCCACCCTGGTCGAACACCGCTTAACTTTAAAACCAGGGGCCGTCTCGGTAAAACAAAGGTTAAGACGTTTCCACCCTCAAATGGCTCTAAAAATGAAAGAAGAGGTCGACAAGCTCCACAAAGCCAGGTTCATTAGAGTCGTCCTCTATCCCCAATGGGTGGCAAATATTGTCCCAGTCATGAAGAAGGATGGCAAAGTCAGGATTTGCATCGACTTCCGGGACCTTAACCGCGCGTGTCCAAAGGACGATTTCCCCTTGCCTCACATTGATGTGTTAGTTGATAACACCGCAGGTTATGAGACCCTTTCATTCATGGATGGATTTTCGGGGTATAATCAAATTCGGTTGGCAGAAGATGACCAGGAGAAAACGTCATTCACTACGCCATGGGGGACATACTGTTACGTGGTCATGCCATTTGGATTAAAGAATGCTGGAGCTACTTACCAAAGAGCCATGATGGCCATATTTCATGACATGATGCACATATATCTGGAGGTGTACGTGGATGATTTATTGGTGAAATCAAGAACCAGGGAAGAACATCCAAGGGTTTTAGCTAAGGTGTTGCAAAGATCAAGGGAGTTCCAACTGAAAATGAACCCGAAAAAATGTGTGTTTGGTGTGTCATCAGGCAAATTACTGGGTTTTATTGTGAGCAAAAGAGGGATTGAAATAGATCCCAACAAAGCCAAAGCCATCAGGGATATGCCGCCCCCTAGAAATTTAAGAGAAGTTCGAGGTCTAATTGGGAGGCTGCAGTTCATCCGTCGGTTTGTGTCTCAGCACTCACAAAGGTGTAGACCTTTCTACGAGTTGACCAAGCCGGGGGTAGAATTCCACTGGGATTCTAAGTGTCAGAAAGCTTTTGAAGGGTTAAAGGAATATTTGGCTAGTCCGCCCGTTCTCATCCCACCCAAACCGGAGAGACCTCTGATCCTCTACATCTCAGTCTTGGATGACTCTGTGGGAGCCGTCCTCGCACAAGCTGATGAAGAAGGTAAGGAACGGGCAACCTACTACCTCTCCAAACTCCTCAACTCCTGTGAGCAGAAGTACACAATCATGGAGAAAACCTGTGCTGCCCTCGTTTGGGTAGTGCAGAAATTGAAACACTACTTCCTGGCTCATGAGGTCCATTTGATTGCTCGCATGAATCCCATCAAGTTCCTTCTGGAGAAATCCGTCCTGACGGACAGGCTAGCACGCTGGCAAAGTTTTCTCTCTCAGTTTGACATCACTTATATCCAGCAAAAGGCAATTAAAGGTTATGCCATAGCCGAGCATCTCGCTTACCATCCTCTTCCCAAGTTTGATCCTGTCCAATCAGAGTTTCCAGATGAGGAACTAATGTCCATCAACCAATCAGATGATTACATGTGGACGTTATATTTCGATGGAGCTCTGAATTCTCAAGGGAAAGGAATCGGCGTTGCCCTCCTGTCGCCTGAAGGCCTCACATTCCCACTAGCGTACCAACTCAAATTCCCAGTCACCAACAATATAGCCGAATATGAAGCTCTTCTAGCTGGCTTGGGACTCGCTCATTCTCTTCGTGTCACCGAATTGCGAGTCGTGGGTGACAGTCAACTCATTCTTCGCCAGGTGCTCACTAAGTATCGCACTCGCGATCCTAAGCTCAAACCATACCAAGAACTCACTGCTGCCTTTGCCAAACTGTTCACCAAATTGATCTTTGTTCATGTCCCTCGTCATCAGAATATCCTCGCTGATGCCCTTGCCTCGTTGGCTTCGGCCATAAGGTTCCCTCTAGGGAGATGGTTTAAGTCCATTTCCATCTACAAACTTCACGCACCTGCAATTGATGACGCTTCCTACGTGAACATCAAAGACAGGATAGCAAGGAAGATCCTACAGGAAGAAATCCGTGAGAAGAGGGAAATCATGTTGGCAGAGGCAGAAGAAGAGCTGACCGACGAGGAGAAACCATGGTTCTACGAGATCGTCAAATATTGCAAAGATCAGTCTTATCCCGAAGGAGCCACCACAGAAGATAAGAAGGCCATAAGGAGAGTGGCTCAGAAATACACATTGGTTGGGGGTCTACTCTATAGAAGGAGCCTTACTGGCATTCTGTTGAGATGTCTTGATGACGATGAGGTCTGGAAATGTGTAGAGGAGACACACTCGGGTGTGTGCGGTGGCCATGTGAACAGTCAGATGCTCGCCAAGAAGATCATTAGGCAAGGCTTTTACTGGCCCACTATGGAGGAGGATTGTGCCGTCTATGTTCGTAGGTGCGTCAAGTGTCAACTTCACGCCGATAAAATCCATTCACCATCTTCCTCACTTCATCCAATCTCCTCCCCATGGCCTTTCTCCATGTGGGCATTCGACATCATCGGTCCCCTAGGTGATCCCAATTCCCTCACTAAGCAGAAATCATTCATCCTTACTGCGACGGAATACTTCACCAAATGGGCCGAAGCCGAAGCTTATGCGGAAATCAAGGCATCGACAGTCTGCAAGTTCATCACGAAGAACATCCTTGCCAGGTTCGGCGTCCCGAGCACAATCGTCACCGACAATGGGCCACAGTTCATTTCTCAGGACCTACAGGACCTCTGCAAAAGGTACGCAATTGCATTGCATCATTCATCGCCTTATTACCCACAAGGTAACGGCCAAGCGGAGGCCACCAATAAAACATTGCTCAAAATCATCAAAAAAACCTGCGAGTCTAGTAAGTTTTCAGACTGGCCAGAAAAACTTATCGAAGCCCTATGGGCCTATCGCACTTCAATCCGTACCCCCACCGGGCAGACTCCATTTGCCCTTACTTATGGTATGGAAGCGGTAGTCCCGTACGAAACTCTGATCCCTTCTCTCAGGGTACAATTGGACGAGGAATTTCCCCTCGACGATCGTCGTAATTCACTCCTCGCCCAGTTGGAACTCTTGGATGAGAAGCGGCTGGCCGCTGCCGAACACGCGCGTGTGTATCAAAATAGACTCGCTCGCTTTTACCAAAAGAAAGTCGTTGAGAGAAAATTCAAAGTCGGTGAGATGGTCGTAAAAAGAATTTTTGTCAAACCTGGAGGGCCGCGTTCTAAGCTCCAACCCAATTGGGAAGGACCATTTGTAATTCAAGCCATATACCCTGGCAACGCCTACAAGCTAGTCAACGCCGAAGGGACCGAGTTATCCCACCCTTGGAATGGGCTTTATCTTAAGAAATACTACCCTTAGCACAAAACAAAAAAATGATGAAAAGATAAAAAACATCAAAAACAAAGAAATATTGAAAACCACTAAAAATATGGAAAATTCAAAATGCCAATGCCTGGTGGTCACCATGTAGTCAAGTCACTGCATCTAACCTTCATGATAGGATAGGGCCCATTAAGGCTTGGTAGGCACCGGGTCTTGGTTTGCCAGAACCGTGGAAGATCCCTGTCTGGCCACGTCGGCCTATGCTCGCTCGAAGGAAGCTAACATGTGCTCACTTATGTATTTTATTCAAAAAAAAACTTGGTAGCATCGCCTACGGTGGGAATCCACCCAGAAGATCTCCGGAAGCTGTAATCTTTATTCTCTTCTCTTCGACCAAATGAGACAGTCGGCGCCCTTAAAACGCTGAGCATGAGAAACCGAAACTTGAACCCCAAAAGCAAGTGTAGGATCCATTTCCTCGAGCATCGATCAGAGCACGAGAAGAGGGCAGTGTCCCCGCAGGCATACGAAAAGGGAGCCCACAAACGTCAAACGACTATATCTCCCTCACAAAAAGAAATACAAAATTAAAATCAAGAGAAAAGCCTGGTCGTGACCGTGCCTGTTGCGATAAACGGAACCCCTCAAAATAAAAGTATGAATCCACAAAAGGGGCCGTGGAATGTAAATGCTCGAGATTTGGTCCGAAGTTGTCCGAAGGGAAAGAGTTAATGGGCCCTTATTCGCTCGCCGGGTTAACGGCTTTGCCGGTCCTCTCAGGAGGTTTATCCCCTACACTCTTCCTTCTCCCTCTAAAGATGAAGGTTCGATGGAGTTTCTGAAGGGTGAAAACTGCCCAGGGTCTGCGACCTTATTTTAATATACACATTTGGTTGCCTACTTTGAAAAGCAAAAGCTATCGCTGCGAAGGAGTCTCCGTGTTTCTGGCTGGTCAAGACCCCTGTTTACCACCTTGATGTCTTCTTGTTTAACCTCGGGCTTAGGCCAATGCAAGCGCGTCACCTATGGGTGCGACGACGTCTGATTCCGGGTCAGCGTCGCGCGGTTGGTCGTTAGGGTTCCAGGGTGTTCCATCATATACCATCTAGAGTTGTGAGGAAACAGACCCGGGTCGGGCAAATCATTTACCTCGAACACCTTTTGGGTGAATCCCTGTGGTCGGAAGCGACTGGGAGCCTAAGCATGGCATGACGGTATTGTCATCAGGGTAAGTCTTAGCCGGCGGGATCATCATTCGAGGGGTCTAGAGGCCCAAATCAACCTAGATGTGCACTTAGGATACCTGGGAGGTTAGTAAGAAACCCCAGTCTCACGTAGGTTAGGTGCCATTTGGGTGCTTGCCAGGCGTTAGCAAGAAAAAAATTGAAATGATAAAAATAACAAAAAATGGAAAAGAGAAAATGTACATATTTGCAAGCAAAAAAAAATCTTTTTTATGATAAAACAAAAAAATGCCAAATATAAAAAGAAAACAAATCAATTTTGCATGATTGCATTTACGTGCAGCATCTCGCTTTTAATACCGCTTGCATTCGTGTGCTTGCCTGTCGCATTTATCATCACCACATCTTTCCCTCGCCTTCGTTGATAAAGGCTTGGCCCCTTGACCAGTTATCAAGGACAGTCACAGTGACCATTTGCTTATTGAGCAAGGGGCCAAGTCAGAACAGAAATTCTGATTTGTTTGTTTCAGTGATGTATGCAGGGATTCAGGCAACAGAAGCAAAGGTGAAAACCAAACAAACCGAACCTTGTATTTTATTCCAAAAACTAAAAAATTACATCAAGTTCCGCCCTCTCTCTCCGCATTACTCGTCCCACTACTCTCCGGGCAAAACGCTCTCAAAGGTGCTACCCAACTACGAAAAGCGGTACTCCTACCGCTCTGTACTCCCCTTCCTATTCCCACATCCCGGCGTTGATCCACGGAAGCAGCAGAGAAGCTACCAACACGAAAGCCGCGCTCTCGTGCTCTTCGGTAGCGCTCCTCACCATCTCTCAGCCACTGTTCAGCAAGACCAAGGCTGATTCGGAGTTCGAATAGTTGGGCCTCCATGGCCCTTCGTTCCTCCCTTTCAGTCAATCTGTTGGCTCTTTCTCTCTCTGCGTCTCTTTCTCTCTCTGCCCGTTCTCTCTCGCGGTCTTCCCTCTCCAACTGGAGAGTGATCCTCAGTTCCACGGCATCCCTAGAGGAGTCGTCATCAGGATGACGCCGCAGTTCCCTCTCCAGTTCTGCTATCCTAGCCTCCTTCTGCGCAGCCGTGGCAAGCGCTTCTTCCGTCTCCTTTTCCTGCCGAGTGTACCATCTCAGATACGCAATAAGGCGTAAAACAAAGAGAACTCAACACTGAAACTTTTACCTGTATACGGAGCATCCCTTCTGCCTCCGCAGCACGCTGCGTGGCATGAGCAAGTTGCTCATGAAGCAAGTCAAGTTCTGAGGTGGGAATCCACAAGCTGGAAGAGGCACCACCTACTCCCATCGCTGGGGAAGCCGCGCCAATCTGGGCATGCTACGACCGCGTCAATTAGCAGCCAACATCTGGAATCTGGGGTTTTAATTAGGAACGCACTGTACACCTACCAAGGCGCTCGTAGCTCCGCGGGCATTGCCCAACCGTTGCTCCATCTCTGCCAAGCGAGTTCGTAAAGTCGCTATCATCGTATCGCGGATATCCTGCAGCCATACGAGTCAGCATTTCCACCAGAAAACCAAAAAGGGAGAAAGAAGAAAAGAGAAAGGGGAAACCTACCTCCACAAGTCCCCGGGGTTGGAGCCGCTCTGCGTACTTTGTCCTATATAGACGCAAGTAGTCCTCGCTATCCCGCGCATGTGATTCTACAATCGTGCCACCCCGTTGCCAGTCTCATACTGTTCAGGGAACCGCACGCGCCAGTCAATGCAGGTCGCCGGTCCTCGCGTCTTTCTCCCGACATGAGGTGGCGCAGCCGTATCCACCCATTCCCGAGCCAGTCCTAAAGTCCTCATAACCAATCGTAGCCGAAGCGGCTCGATTTCATTCAGGCAGTGCATCCACAGTTCCCGTCCAAACCGGGCACGACTTGCTAGAACCCACGGCTGGTCGGCATCGACCATGTCTGAGTAGGGTCTCCAGTTTACCATCGCTGCAGGGAACTCCTGTAGCTCCCGCCTTAGCACCATCAGTTGGTAGGTTAGGGGTGCCGCACTCATGATGGGTTCCCACCGCCTGGCTAGCGGCACCATCGCGGGTCGCCAATGCCGAGCTCTCCCCATGGGGAGGTAATAATAGCTCCACAGCTGCTCGGCGCAGGTCATCAGTACCTTGTAAAAACCACAAAAAAAATACAAAACAAGCAAAACCAAAAATACCTGGATGAATGGTGTGAAACCACTCACAGTCATCTCACGGTCCGCTTCTTGGAACAGACCCTGCAAACAAGTGCGCCAGCATGGCAGCTCCCCAGGCATAGTATCCTACTCTTTCAAGGTCTGACAGCAGCTCCAGGAAGCGACATTGGATACCATCCCCTTTCGAGCTCAGTACCAATCTCCCAAAAGAAGAGGAGAAATCTCTCAAATCTATGTTGCATCTTTCCCAGTTGCCGAAATCTGTGCAGTACACGGCACGGCATCCTATTTCCATCCTTTCCATGAACTCTTCTGAGGATTCGTCGTCCCGCCGACGAGTGTCGGTGAGCCCTAATGCATCCATGAGGGACGCCCTAGCTACCGACCTATTTTTCCGACCATCTAGGTCCAAACCCAGTAACTTCTGGGCACCTTCTCGGTAGTCCGCGTAAGTGACTCCGGTCACTGCCTCGCCATCCACCTTGAGACTCGTAATTCGGACCACATCTTCCAGGCTGGGCACCATGTGCCCCCAGGGCATCAGGAATGCCCGACTCACTGGGTCCCATCTCTCACACAAGGCTTGGATCAGGACCAGGTCGAGCTGGATCGGCTCGATCCGAAGAAAGGTGCCAAAACCCATCACGTCTAGCCTGGCCTTCTGAAAATCTGGGAGACCTCGGTATGCTGCCACTACCAACTCCCATGAGATCTGTGATTTCATCACACTCTACGCATACAAGAAATGGAGAAAGGTTTGGTCAGAAAGAAAGGAAGAAAAAAGAATGGAAAAAAGGGCAGGAAAACTTGGCTTACGAGTTGTGATTGGGCCCTTTCGCTGAAGTGCCCTTCGAGGTCTGAAAGCCTCCGGGAACTACTACCACTGGACCTGCTTCTCTTCGAGGAGTGGGAAGATTCGCCCTCCATCCAACTCTCGAATTTTGAACTCCTCCTCTCCCGTGAGAACTTGCGCTCCTCGAGTTAGCTCTCGATATACCTAGGAGGATAAAAGGGACAAGAATTTATAGAAATGGAAGGAGTGCAGGCCAAGATTGCCTCCATCACCTTTAATAATAGCCCTCGCGATGAGGCACCTACCATGCGGTCCCGTGTGTCACTTCACCGCTCGCACAGGGTGATTGATTGGACGAAGAATATGACGACTAGCACCCTATGTTGTCTAGGGATACCCTATCATGTTTTGAAGGACGTCCGCAAAATTTGACGCAACATCCGGGAGAAGGCACTAGGGCCGTCATTATTGACTTCGACGGTAGATTCCCGTGGAAAATGGTCACAACAAGACGCGATTCTCTGCTTGGGGTGGAGTCTCGGCAGACCCATCACATGGGAACAGTGCAAAGGAGAGGAAGTGTAGGGAAGAAGGAATGCACAAGAGAACAAACGAGCAGCAGAAAATCAAATCACTCCATTCATAATTCTACATAAGCTGTCATAAACACTACAATCATAGAGAGGTGGCGAGTCCACCAGCTCGCCGATCCTCACCATCACTCATCTCTCTGGGCGCTCCCCTCCTCTCCCCTGAGGTGCGGGTCCCTCAGAAGCCTCTGGGATCCTCGTGCAGCAGCACCTGCCTCGCCTCTTGGCGCCTGCTCCGCAGCAGTGACTCGCTGCTCCTCCCCTAGCGTGGCGAAGAAGCCACTAGCGGCAAAGCGACCGGACTGACGGAGTCGCTCCCCGAACTCTCGCGCTCTCTCGTAGCGCGTCTCCATCCCTCCTAGCCTCTGCACGACGGCCTGAAGGCCCAGCTGGAGCTCCCTCACTTGGGCCTCCAAGGCCCTCCTCTCGGTCTGATCCCGCTGACGCTCGGACCTTCTCTCGGCTTTCTCTCTCTCTGCCTCTCTCCTCATCATCTGCAGAAGAACCCTTAACTCCAGGATGTCTGGAGAAGGCCTCTCCTCACCACGATGCCGCAGCTCCGCTACAGTCGCCACCCAGGCATCACGCTCCTCTTCCGCCCGGGTCGCGCGGGCCACCGCACCGGCAAGTTGTTCCCGGAGGGAGGCAATCTCGAGAAAAGGGGCCGAGGAACTGGAAGATGCGCCACCAATCATCCCCGCCGTCGCTGTCTGCTGGGCACGCTGGAACAAAATAAACAACGGCCGTCAGTGAAACTCCAAAATCTGAAGATAAAAGTGCGGCACGTAACTTACCAGGAGCGACAGCTCATGTTGAGCGACGGCCAGCTGCCGCCTAGCCTCTGACAGTTGGGCGCGCGAGCCGCCGATGCCACGCATGTCCCCAGCTTGGGGAAGCCCCGCATAACTCTCTCTCTGCCGCCGCAGGAAGTCGGCGCTGTCCTGCACCAATACACTCCCTTGCTGTCCAGGGAGACGTACGTGCCAGTCCTCGAGCCTCGCCTTGCCGCGACTCTCCCTCCTGACGCGGCTCGGCTCGTCCGCACTCGCCCACTCATCGGCCAGGCCCAGGGTCCTCGCCATGTCCTGCACCAAGGAAGGAGGACCTCGCATCATAACAAAGAACGCGTCCCCTGTCTAGGACGCGTCCATCACTTGAGTGCAACACTCGCCGAACCCTTTCCCCCTCGCACGCCTTGCTTCAAAACTCAAAATGGATCAAAGAGGAAGAGATTGGAGGACCTACCAGACCGTGTTCACCTCCCTCCGCGACATCGGGCCCCTCGGGTCCCTCGGGGGCCCGAAGCGGCCCTTCCTCCTCCATGGACGCCGTTCCGTGCTCTGGCGCGTCCCTCCTTGGGCGAGGGGTCCCGCGTCCCTCTCCACCTTCACCATGGTCGGGCCCACCGAACTCCATCGATCAAAAGAGGAGGAAGACGAAAAAGGGGGCAAGCGAGTTTCGGCGGAAGGCGGGCTCGTTTGCGGGTAAGGCACGGGAGAAGAAAGGCCACCCGACGCTTTAAATTCGAATTCAAGGATTAAGACGCGTCCTCGCGCCTGGACGCGCCCAAAAGGGAGAAAGGAACATAATCCCCCCGTGCAAAGTAGTTCCCTTCTGTCCAGGGCAAAAGTCTCGTGAAGCGTAAACAACGTGGTGCAAAAGAAAGTGCGGGAAAGAAAAGGGCACGCCACACGAAATCCATTTCATATAATAGTCAAAGTACATCATACAGTGAGAAGGGTGACGTGTACAAGCAACTCTCTAACTCTCGCTGCCACCCTCCTGGTCATCTCTCTCCTCCCTCCTCTGCCGGGGATCCCTAGGGGGCCTCTGCGAACCCTGAGAAGCCGTGCTCGCCTCGCCCTGCGGTGGCACTCCAGCCTCGAAGGCGCGACGACGCTCCTCGGCCGAAGAAACCAGATAGCTGCCCATGGAAAAAGAACCAGACTGACGAAGTCGCGCCCCGCGTTCCTTCGCCCTCTGGTACCGCTCCTCGCTCTCCCGAAGCCTCCCCTCCGCCGTGCCGAGACTCAATCGGAGCTCCAGCAGCTGGGCCTCCAGAGCCCTCCTCTCGGTCTGATCCCGCTGTCGCTCCTCCCTCTCTCTCTCCCTCTCCTCTCTCTCTCTCACCGCCTCCCTCCTCGACAGCTCGAGGGCGATCCGCAGATCCAGCACGTCACGAGGGAGCTCCTCAGCCTCCCGTCGACGCTCCTCCTCCAGCTCCACAATCCGGGCGTCACGCTCCGCCACCCGAGCGTCGCGCTCCTGCTCGGCACGAACAGCACGCGCCAGGGCCTCTCGGACCTCGGCCACCTGTCAAAGCACGCATGCACCGTAAGAGAACAGTGATAAAAGGAGAGCAGCCAGAAGGAGAGTCGAGGTCAGGCAAACGCTCACTCGAGCCTCGCGGTCACGCTCGGCCTCCTCAGCCCGAGCCACCGCATACGCCAGCTGCTCCTGGAGGGCAGAAACCTCCGGAGGAGGGCCCCGCGAACTGGAACCCGCTCCACCAGCCATCCCGGCTGCCGCTGTCTGGTGGGCCCGCTGAAACACAGAGCGAACGACAGTTAGAGGCCAAGTATCAAAAATCCAGGTCACAAAAAATGCATCGCATAAACTCACCAGGATCTCCAACTCCTGTCGGATGGCCACTAACTGCCGCCTGGCGTCTGCCAGCTGGGCCCGCAGGTCGGCGATCATGTTGTCACGAGCATCCTGCATTGCACATAAGTTAGTGCCACATGCATATACATATAGAAGGGTGAAGCATTTTCATTTCACTTACCCCTGCCATACCACCAAGGAAGAGGCGGTCCCCGTACGTAGCCCGGTACCGTCTCAGGTAATCAGTACTGTCCTGTACATGGGACACCACTGGGACCCCGCCCTGCTGCCAGTCCTGGTACTGTGCTGGGAAGCGCGTACGCCAGTCCACAATCTTCGCCTTCCCCTTGGTCTTCCGCCCGATGCGGGCCGGCTCATCTACATCAACCCACTCCTGGGCTAGCCCCAATGTCCTCATAACCAGCCTCAGCCGAAGCGGCTCGATCTCGTTCAGGCAATGGACCCACACGTCCCGCCTGAAACGAGGAAGACCCGCTACAACCCAAGGCTGGCCAGCGTCGCCCATGCCCAGGTAGGGTCTCCACACCACCTGCATCACCATACATACATCATGTTAGTTACCATTCAGTCACATGCATAAACACAAAAAATCATACGCATCATACCATGGCCTCGGGATACTCGCTTAGCTCCCGACGAAGTGACGCCAGCTGGTAGCTGTGTGGTGCCGCTACCACGACCGGCCTCCACTGTCGCGCTAGAGGAACGGCTCTCCTGTTCCCCTGCCTGGCCCTCCCCATCGGGAAGTAGTAATAACTCCACACCTGCATCCATCATACATCATTAGCACGAGTGATTGCATATTTAACTACGGTAAAATGCATAAATAAATTGTGTACCTGGAGAAAAGGTGCGAAGCCGCTGACTGTCGTCTCCCTCTCTGAAGTCTGGGAGAGATCAGCAATCAAATGGGCAAGCAGAGCCGCTCCCCACGCGTAGTGCCCCACTCTGTCAAGGTCCGCCAGGATCCCGAGGAAGCGGCAGTGGATGCCATCCCCCTTCGTCCCCAGCAGAAGGCGGCCCAAGAAGAAGAAGAGGAACCTCCGGAGGTCTAGATCCACCAGCTCCCGCTCGCTCGGGTCCTGGGTAAAAGCTGCGCGGGCGTCTCTCTCCAGTCGTGCCAGAAACTCCGCTCCAGTCTCGCTAACCCGCTGGCGTGGGTCACCGAACCCAAGCGCCTCCATGATCTCCACTCGACCGACTACCCTGCTGTCTCTATCAGTCACACTCGTCTCCAACCACAGCAGGTCCAGGGCACTCTCTCGGTAGTCAGGGTAGGTGACCCCGCTCACTGCCTCGCCGTCCACTCGTAGCCCGGTGATCCGAGCCACGTCCTCTAGTGTCGGCACCATGTGCCCCCAGGGCATCAGAAATGCCCGGCTCGGCGCGTGCCACCGCTCCCGCAACGCCTGGATAAGAGGAAGGTCGAGCCGGAAGGGCTCGATCCTGAGAAAGGGTCCAAAACCCATGGCGTCTACACGCGCCCTCTGGAAGTCGGGCAGTCCCCGGTACGCAGCCACCACTAGAGACCAGCTGATCCGGCTCTTCATCACCCCCTGCACACCACAAAACAAACAACACATCAGAATCATGATAAACAAATAACAATGTACATAATATTTATTTTATTTATCTATATACATATATATACTTTTTTAGAGGCGTCCAGCCTCGTGGACGCCTCCCTCTTTTTTTATTTTTTTCCTATTTTTAACACAAAAGACAAAAAAATGATAAGTAAATAAATAATAATATATATTATTTTGGAGGCGTCCAATGCCCTGGACGCCTCCTTATTTTTTAATTTTAGTTTATTTACATAATAACCCAAAATAAATAAATAAATAAATAAATGAAAAAAGAAGATGTGGAGGCGTCCAGGCCCCTGGACGCCTCCTTCCCCCGCTCCCCGGTCTTCTCCATACAGCCTCTCGTCCGCCCATTTAGCCTAAGAAACCAACAAACTGAAGTTCTGAAGGGGCTTACCGGATCGTGCTCGTCCTCCCCCACGTCGCCAGCACCCGCAGGGCCCTCCACGGCCAGGATAGGTGCCTCCGCAACGATCTCCTCCTCCACGGCAATCTCCTCCGCCTCGGCAGCCTCCTCGGCATGATCTCTCCACCCCCTCGAATGACGAGCTCGTCGTTTCCGCCTCCCCCCATCCTGGCTCGGGCCTCCTTGCTCCATTGGGACTGGGAATGGGTTTTCTGGAATGGCCGGATCGTCAGAATGAACAGTGTAAGTGAGCAGGGGGGTGAGGCCCCCCCTATATATAGAATCAACTTCCTTTGGGGCGTCCAGGCGCCTGGACGCCCCCACCTTTTTTGTTTTTTCAAAAGAATTCAAATTTTAGGGGCGTCCAGGCGCCTGGACGCCCCCAAGATAAAAAACAAAAAAAATTTTAATAAAAAAAACTTAGGGGCGTCCAGGCCCCTGGACGCCCCCAAAATTAAAACAAAAAAATTTGAAATAAAAGAACTTAGGGGCGTCCAGGCCCCTGGACGCCCCCATAATAAAATTTTTGAAAATAATAATAATAATAATAACCAAAAATACAAAAAAAGAGAGATGAGTGTACAATCCAAGCAAAAGCACAAAATAAAAACAAAAACACAAAGAAAAATGAAAATCACAAAAATAATAATTAGGGGAACAGGGGTCCAAAACATCCAAAAGCCACACTTTATTCCATGAGAAAGCCGCATGAGCTAGATCAGGGGCTTAGGCGCCTTAGGCCTTAACTTCCCCAGTTCGGTTACATAAGCCCTCCAAAGCTCGCATTTCTCCCCCACATGCGCTAAGGCTTTTCCCGCAACGCTCATCTTCCAAGGCGCTTTAATAGCCTTCGCTTCCTTCGCGTCCGCTTCCGTGCCTAACTCCCTCTTCTTCAAAGGAACGATCCCGGTCAGTGATGAGAACGAGTGGCGTGGAAGGCCGATCTGGAGGCAGCACCGATGCGCGTTGTAAAGGACGAACTCGGTCGCGCCGATCAGTTGGAGCTCGGCTCCGGGAGAAGGCCTCATGAGAAGTTCAAGAGAGAGGAGACATGCCGGAGCACAAGTGAAGAGAGTTTGTGCCATGATTCGAAAGTGAGACCGCCAGTCTTCACGCCTCTTCAGCCATGGAACTCGGTTCGCCACGGTGCCACCGAAGCCTAATACGTCGGCTATGTGATAAAGGGGGCTTTGTTGAAAGAGCTTCGAACCGGTCGGCATCCCCTCACGGTGGTCGAACTTGAAGTGCAAGTCAATCCAGCAGTTCAAAACAAGTGCGCAACCATAAGGAGGCTTACCCATGCTCGAGGCAGTAAGGCCGCTGTAAAGATAGGCAAGGACGGCCGGCCCCACCCTCTTGCCGCTCCAAAACCCGTGGATAGCATTCAGTTGGTCCTCCTCCATTATGTTGTCGGCATAAGGAAACAGAAGAGCCCCCGCCAGACAGATGGTAAAACCTTTCATGACTCCTTCCAAGTGTTCATCATCTGGTGAGCCTTTCAAGGCATCCATGACCCATACCGCGAGCCTTCGCAAGTCGATTCCCTTTTGAGTGCGGACCTTTCTGACTGCGTCGGGCAGCATGAAGCTTCCAAGGACGCTCTCGGAAGTCACCTTTGTCAACATCCGCATCGGCTTCGTCTTCCCATCACTCTTGAATTTCTTCAGTCCAAGCAGAAGCTCCACCTCCTCGAGGAGAATGGTCGCCTCGAACGTGGGGAAGATGAAAGTGTGGGTCTGGGGATGCCAGATCTCCACTAATGCGCCCATAGCTGCCCAGTCCATGCGGATTCTTTCGTAGTGCTTGGCATGAATAAGGAGCCCCTGAAGATGCCACTTCGAGAGTATAGCCCTCATGCCAATGGAGATGTTAGAAGTTAGCTCTGAGAGCCATGGCAGTTTTGAAAACTTCCTCGGGCCCGGAAAGAGCGGATACGGCTGGAAAGAAAAAAAAGAAAGGAGGGAAAGTGAGAAGAGAGTTCATGCAGTAAAATTTGAAATAAATCAATTTACCATATGTGACTGGATCGCCCCACTCAAATGACCCTCGAGGTCGGAAAGTCGCCTGATCTCACTACTAGGCCTGCCCCTCTTCATGACGCGGGAAGACTCTCCTTCCATCCCGAAGTCCCTAGACCCTCCTCTTCTCCTCCTCTTGAATTTTCAAAATCCCCCTTTGGTGCATTTGAATAAACTAGCCTATGGGGTGATACTTATAGGAAATGGGAGGTGCTACGAGACGGGACGTCTCACATGTGTGGTTAAGTCATGTTTTGTCCTTGTACTGTGGTACGATTCTGTGATATTTCTGTGCTTTCTGATGTATTTAATCTATGATGGTCTGTGCAGGTTTTGCCAACGGACGCTTTTTCACGCTATCCTGTACGCCATCCTTTAATGTTTGGTCCTCCGTGTTGTGCATCGTACTATACGATATTTACGCTATTAGAACATGTCAAGGACCTTGCGACCTGAACAAATCTGGGATTTGAGTTCCCCTTTAACAAAAACAGTGATGATTCCAGAAGAATTCGGGTTGCATGGATAGGCCGTTAGCTGGTGATAGCGTGGGGACGACGGTTCCATTCGGTGAGTTGGTGCGTGGACAAACGGGCCCCGGCTCAGTATCGGCTCACCGAACTGGTATCCTGACCCATTCTTAACGAGTTGATAATATTATCCTTGACTATTTTCTATTTTAGTTTGTTTTAATTTTTCTTTAAACCCAGCATGCATTCATATAGGACTTTGAGTCTATTGCGGAAAATCACCAAAGTAATTCGATTGCGAAGGTCGCTGTGCTTAAATTCCGATAATATGAGATATTCCATTCCGAATGAAGTACTAAGTTTTCTTGAGACAGCCCCACGCTGTTCTTCCAAAGGAGACCCTTGTTTGGATTGATCCTCAAATATTCCTTTACTTTTTGCTCCGTTTGACCCATCTTGGCCGCAGCACTTCCACATTGGCTGGTAACCGCTCCCCAAGGTGAAACCTGCAGGTTTACGACCCAGGTACTTCCACACAGAGAAGTTGGTCCCTTTTTTTTACTCGTGCCTGAGCGCACATCTTCTCCTTCCTTGTTTGATTTCCGTCCAAACAATTGTTGAATTCGAAAGACCTTCTCCCAGGTCGTCTCGTTGAAAACTCTAAAAACATTCCAAAAATCGTAATGTTGAAAGCGTGTCTCATCACACCTTGGCATCTACTTTTCAGTCTATTTTCACTCCATTCCATTCCACTTCAATGCCATTTCACTACGTGACACTCCCTTGCAAAGCAGACGCCAAGGCGGGGCAGCTGTAGACACGCCGTTCTTGACGTTACAGTGAGTAAATCTCATATTACACTATGATACCCCAAGGCGGCCTTCACATTTTTAATTGCTCTGGTGATTTCCTATTTTTCTGATTTTTTTTACATTTTTCTGAATTTTTCCGTGAAAAATCGTGGAGGTGTCCAGGAGACTGGACGCCTCCATAAATTCATATATATATATAATAATAATAAAAATAATAAAAAAATTGAAAAATCATGGAGGCGTCCAGGCGCCTGGACGCCTCCATAAATAAAAATAATTAAAAAATTAAAAAATCAGAAAAATCATGGAGGCGTCCAGGAGGCTGGACGCCTCCATAAATGACACAAAAAAATTGAAAAAAATAATAAAATAATAAATAAAAATATATATATATTCTTGAAGACGTCCAGGAGACTGGACGCCTCCATCATCCGGCTCACGGGCGGCCCCGGCCATCGACTGACCGTTGCTCAGTCTGTCGTTTGAAAAGAATCCAAATCATGGAGGCGTCCAGGCCCCTGGACGCCTCCATCGTTCAGCTCACGGGCGTCCCTGGCCACTGCCCGACCGTTGCTCAGCCTGTCGTTTAAAAAGAATCCAAATAATGGAGGCGTCCAGGCCGCTGGACGCCTCCATCATTCAGCTCACGGGCACCCCAGACCCCGACTATCCGTTGGCTGGATTGTAGTTCGAAAGGGATCCAATGCAATGGAGGCGTCCAGGCCCCTGGACGCCTCCATCACTCAGGTCACGGGTGCCCCTGGCCACTGACCATCCGTCAGCCGGTCAGATTGTCGTTTAAAAAAGAGCCAAATCATGGAGGCGTCCAGGCCCCTGGACGCCTCCATCCTCCAGAGCTCTATAAATAGAGGCCTACCCCCCTCAGTCCAGGGGTCGAAAAAAAGAGCGCCGGGAGGCTGTCGGATTCCATTCCTAACCCGTGGGTGTTTTGTAGGTGAGGTTCTGCCGGATTCCTGGGTGCCCGTGCTCGCAGGAGAAAGGCCATCTTCGCCCGTCGCACTCCCACATCATCCATACGCTACCGAGGCTCCGCCGGATCTCGCCATCGGCCATCCAATAAGCCATTCTCCTCTCTTTTTCCTTAGATATCTTGCATTCATCATATCGCATTTTTCACCCCCTTTTGGGGGAGTCTCTTCCTGTTCCTACGTTGGTATAATCACCATCCATCATATGCATTTTCCCCCTACTCGTGTCCGAGAGGGGTTTAAAAGACAACACCAACCAGGTGTGTGTCTGGCAGTCATTTCGTTACTTGCATCGCTAGAATTGATTGCTGCACCTTCGTCTTTCTGATCCACTTGTTATTTGTTTGTCGTTATTTTGCAAGGGTACTCAAGGAAAGCCCTCCCCATCGGTCGGCCGAAGGGGGAGGAAGAAGCAACCCACCATTTCCCGCTCTTGATGATTCACAGTTTCCGTGCCTTGTGCCAGGTACACGTGATCATTTCTTTTCATTGAGGTAACCCCTCTGGCGATCACATCCCTTTGGCATCCTACGTATGCTCTCTTCTCTGTTGACATGTTGCATGACCCCTTCCCCTATTAGCTTTTAGTTATTGCAAGTTTGTAGCCCGTCGCTCGCGTTTCTTGTTCCCTTTTGAGTGGATCTCCATTCGGCAGTCCACACCCTGAGGAAGCTTGGCTGGGGCCTCTCACCCGAACCCTTCGCAGGGACGGTGCAGCCGAGCTCCATCCTAACCTTAGCAACATCCTTGGCGGTGGTGAGGGGAGGCGAACGTTGGTGGAAGAAGAACGAAGATCCGAATGGAGCCTCGCACTCGACCCCGTCTCAGAGTCGATGCATCCGAGGCTTCGATCATCCTCCATTGAGGGGAAAGAGAGATGATCAGGGAAACAGAATTGGGCCTCGTACCCAGAGAGGGAAGGATGAAGGGGGTTTCCAAAGATTGGGGAAGATAGCCATGGCTATACTCAATCAAACTTTCATAGATTCTTTGCTTGTTTTTGATCAAACGAAATGGGATACATATATAGGGAAAGAGAAAGACAAAATGACGCTAGCACATCAATTACAACCATGGAAAATAGCAAACATCGAAGACTTTGGGAGTTCTAGCGCCGGGATGTTGGACCGTCTACCACTGCGTCTCTGTCTGAGATCGCGCTATGGTTGACTGGCGCCTTCTTCAGATCGCGCTACCCAAGGGTAGCACATTCATCTTTGACCTGGCAACTTCCTCGATTCGCTTCGGCCTGGCAGCTTGCTTGATTCCCATCAAAACCCCTCCACTTGGGAAGGTTCATCCTCATACCTCGTAGCTCAAGATCCCAGTATGTGAGAACAGCCTAGTTCCCTAAGCTCTGGTACCATTTGATGCGGGACAGAAGTACGGGGGTCTTCAAGAATGCTGTCCAGGTCGCGCTATAGCCTCCTAGCACCTTCCGAAGAACGCGCTATATCGTTCAAGCGCGTTCACAGACGTTGGCAGAATGATGAACCTTGACGTTGGGGCACCCATGGCTGACTTCGGGGTTTCAAAACACAAGGGGAAAGCACAATGGATGATGGATAACACACAGGGAATGCTAAAATTGAAATCAAACCAACCTAATACTAGCTAAGATAACTTTGGTGAAGGCTGATGTGGGGTGAGCGGCGTGGGAAGGAAGGTGGATGTAGATGATGCTAGGGCCGTGAGGAAGCTTGGCTGGGGCCTATCACCCGAACCCTTCGCAGGGACGGTGCATCCGAGCTCCATCCTAACCTTAGCAACATCCTTGGCGGTGGTGAGGGGAGGCGAACGTTGGTGGAAGAAGAACGAAGATCCGAATGGAGCCTCGCACTCGACCCCGTCTCAGAGCCGATGCATCCGGGGCTTCGATCATCCTCCATTGAAGGGGAAAGAGAGAGGATCAGGGAAACAGAATTGGGCCTCGTACCCAGAGAGGGAAGGATGAAGGGGGTTTCCAAAGATTGGGGAAGATAGCCATGGCTATACTCAATCAAACTTTCATAGATTCATTGCTTGTTTTTGATCAAACAAAATGGTATACATATATATGGAAAGAGGAAGACAAAACGACGCTAGCACATCGATTACAACCATGGAAAATAGCAAACATCGAAAACTTTGGGAGTTCCGGCGCCGGGATGTTGGACCGTCTGCCACTGCGTCACTGTCTGAGATCGCGCTATGGTTGACTGGCGCATTCTTCAGATTCCGCTACCCAAGGGTAGCGCGTTCATCTATGGCCTGGCAGCTTCCTCGATTCGCTTCGGCCTGGCAGCTTGCTTGATTCCCATCAAGGTGCATCTGCAGGTGGTGCCGGAATGGATTTCCACCACGTACGAGCATCCTTATTGAGTTGGAACGTGGCAAGTCAAACTTTCTCTTGGTCGGTGCATTGCATGACATCGAATATTCGATCCATCTTGTCGATCTAATTTTTCGCTTCATCTGGGTTAGAGGATCCAGAGAATCGTGGGGGATTTAAATTTCAAAAATTGCCGTGTAAGTTCCCCGCGCCAGCCCTTCCACCAGCTTGGGCCACTATCTGTAGGGCTTGGGTAAGTCCCGCAACAGTTTGTTGCATCTCGTCCTAGTTCACACGATGAGCCATTGAGAATCAAGGTACCTGAGAATCATGGACATTTTAGTTATTTAGAGTCGGGAAGATTTACCCTAAGATAATTTCTATATAACTATCTCATCCCGGGTTCTTCCCAATTCTCACATAGGTGGAAAATTTCCTCTTTAGTTCATAGGTATGGGTCCTAAAACTTTGGACTTATCCTATGACATGACTACTTTCCCTAAGTCTTGAGACTTAGGCTCTGATATCAACTTAACTGTCATGTCCCGAGCCTTTATTACAGTGGAAGACTAGCTCGAGGAACGTGAACAGTCGGCATGGTAAGCCTCTTGCAAGCAAGAATGATCAGAGCGCAAGACAATCACATACATAAATGAAATTTCACAATATTTACTCAACTTCAACCTATTTCATTAGCAATCAAATATTCAAAATATAATCACTAATTTCAACTTTCTTCATCATACTAGACTCAAGAAATAATAAACTTACATAGACTCAATATAAACAATGTAGACTTCCTAAGTCTTCACTCATTCTTCATTCACTCTCGGACCCGTTATTTGAATATTTTGAATCCGAATTTGAATCACTTCCATCTCCTGAAAAGATTGGAAATAGGTAATGAGCACACTTGCCCAGTAGGTATCTTCGCATTAACATGATTAGCAATATTTAAGTAATTAACATTTTGGCTCTAAAGAAATAAAGTAAAATCATGCGAATGCGATCAATCATGCGATTAAACCAAAGTAACACGATGATCATGTGAGATAGAATGAGCAAGTATGAACTAGCAAGAATGTAACAAGAACATGATATGGCCTTTCATGAACAAGAATGTAACAAGAATGTACTGCCAATTGTAGATCGGATTAAAAATCCTCACTTAGGAGAAGTTAAAATAATAACAATGAATAAACAAAAATGCGTAAGATGTAATAAAAATACAATAAAAATAGCACGAGGTGCTAAAGTGGAGATGATGTGATCGCCAGAGGGGTTACCTCAATAAGAAGAAAAGGAGATCGCGTGTACCTGGTGAAAATTGGGATGCGGGATGGATGTGGATTTCTTCCTCCAACTTCAATCGGCCGGTCGATGAAGTGGGTTTTCTTGGTTGATTACCTTGTAAAAAAAAGACAATGAAAAAAAACAAACCAAAAGAGAGGGGGATCAGCCAAAGTGTAATAGTATCAATCCAAAACTAACATAAAATGATGAAAAGACATCAACATGCGCACCTCTTTTTTTGTTGTTGTTTTAAAATCCCTTAATAAGACTTAAGGGAGGGGGAGTATGATGATAAAAAAAAATGCAACAAGGTGGGAATAAACACGAAGGATGAATAGATATGATGAATGAAGTGGTATAAATGAAGTAGAACAAACAGATGAAAAAAAGGAGAAACCCTGCTGTCCCTGGCGATAGTAAAGGGAAAACCGGATGAGTATGATGGAAGTAGATGGATGAAGCACCGGATGAAGCCCAACGAAGGATGCAGAAAACGAAGAAGGCTCTACTCGTGACGTTTAACCTCTTGAGTGCTTAGAATGCTTAACCTTCTGAGTCATTAACCTCTCACACGATCGAATGATATTTTCTTTTATAGCTTCAATCGGATGTGATCAAACAAGGAAATGATAAGAATGGGTAATGAGGCATCCAGGGAAGGATCAAGATCGAGCAAGAGTCCCAAGGATGGTAGGGAACTGTGAGGGAAAGATAGAAAAAGGAAGGACTCTGGAGTGAAACACGACTTAGGACAGGGCGTCAAATCATGAGTTGACGACCTTCACAGAGACGTTTCTTGAAACACGACTTTAGGAAAGGGCGTTTCTTCCTGGATTTAAATTTGGAAATAAAACTTTCTTTGTTTAGAAATTAATGGAACACGCCTAAGATGACGGCGTTTCTTAAAAACACGCCCTGTGGTAGGACGTTACACACAAAATACTTTTTATTTTGAAAGTAGATAATTCCATAAATTAACGGATAATACCAGGAATTGACGCCTTCACCAATGGTCGTCCTTTCTTTTAAAACGCCCCATCACAGGTCGTTACTTTCGAAAGTAACGCCCTTCGTCAGGTCGTGAATCACGAAGGATGAAGAAAAAAAAAGCATAAAATACTCAAAAATAGAAAAACTTCATTTTATAGGAATATTGAAGTCCACTTGGGGCGTTTACATAATAACATGAAAATTTGATCAACAAAATGTCAATTTTGGCGTGTCTACAGCTGCCCCGCCTTGGCGTCTGCTTTGCAAGGGAGTGAGACGGAAATGGAATGAAGTGTAATGAAAGAAATGAAGTGGAATGAACTGATAAGGAGACGCCAAGGTGTGATGTGACACGCCTCAGAACATTAAGCATTTGAAATCTTTCCAAGATTCTGAGTGAAACAACTCTGAGTTGTTCCAAGGAAACATCGATTTGTTGGAAAAAAGGAGATTAAACTAAGCAAATAAAGGGATGTGCGCGTAGGCACGACAGGGAAAGACCATTGGAGAGCGATTACCAGCCAACGTGGACGTGCTACAACCAAGGTAAATTTTGCAGAAAAGTAAAGAGAATTGGGATAGAGATCCAACAAAAAGGGATACTTTCAAGGAATCAGCCTGAACGGCTTCAAATAGAACGAAGTACTTGATTTGAAGTGGAATATCTCATGTCAACTCAATCAAGAGCGAGTGAACTTCATTATTGCCATAATATGAAGATTTTCAGCATGAAACTCAAAGTCCTACATGATGCATGCTGGGCTAAAAGAAAAGATTAAAACAAACTAAAAATAGAAAATAATCAAGGATAATATTGTTAAGCCATTTAGATCTGGTCAAGAATCCATATCTCTGAGCTAACACTAAGCCGAAGCCCGTTTGTCCGCGCATCAACTCAGAAAGTGGAACCATCGTCCCAAACCTTTAACAACTTAACGGCCTATCCGTGTGATCAAGAATTTCCTGAAATCGTCATTGTTTTTGATGAAGGGGAACTCAAATTTCAGGTTCATCAGAACCACAAGGTCCTTGACATACTATAATAGTGTAGATATCATATAGTAACAATGCTTACAGGAAACAGATACAAGGTGACACGATGTTACTCCCACGGGTGGTCCAAATGCCTCGAATCCTGCGAACTTCTGCACTTGAAACTTATTAGCCTTCATCCATTAATTCAGAACATGACATGATCATAAGTGCTTAATCATAAACAATTTCACAAAAATAACAGCACTTAAGTTCATTAAAGCATCAAAGCATGGGAAGGGAAACTAAAACACGCCTAAGCATAGGTCGTTTACAGCATGAAAGACGCCTGGTCAATAGGTCGTTAAACACTTAAAACACGCCCTGCTCAAAGGCGTAACCAATAACGAAAGCTTAGAAGAAGACGCCCCATGTTAGGGCGCTAAATATAACACGCCGTCAGTCAGGTCGTCAATTTAAGAATCGACGCCCTAACCAACGTCGTTAATTCAGCACGAACTTCCGTTTCTAAATCAAGAACACAGTCCTTAATCCAATCAAACTTCTATCTTCGGGACTTCTTAGGACTCTTCAAATCCTTATAAAAAGGAAGGCTTTCTTTCACAAACCAATCGAAATATCTCTGCAGCCGAATTGCTTCTTTTCCTTCTTCTTCTGCTTCTGTTCTTCTTCATCTGCAGGCCTCTGTACGAGCTACTTCTGCAAAGTAGAGCGATGGACAGGATGATGAAGAAACCTAGGATTTCTACTCCCAGAATTACTGAAATACAAGGGCACATAAGCAATCGAATTGCTTTGAATCAGGTAAGCTTTAATTTCCTTTACTGTGCATATAACCCTTCATTGTTCTGTCAAACTGCTCACTTATTTCTTTGTTACTGAACTCCTCTGTCCAATACTTCATATGCTCATGTACCTCTTTTTTTTTGTTTTCTTCCTCTCTTCTCACAGGAGTACCCAAATCTTCCAGGGGCTAGAAGATATATAAGAGTCAAGTGGTTACCCCTCCTACTTTCAAAATTCTCTTCTGACATGAGGGCCTTTGTAGCTAGATGGCATCTCTTAGGATTGATAACCCATGCCAAGCATTATGACCAAATCCATCTTGATTGGGCTGCCATGGGAGCATTGATTGAGACATGGCATCCTTCCACCCATACTTTCTTTTTTTCCACTTTTGAAGCCACCATTTTATTGGAAGAAGTAGAGATGATCCTAGGCTTGAAAAGGACGAAACACGGAGAAGAAGAAAAGATGGCCATCATGCCAAGGCCAATCTCCTCTCATGAGTTGCTAACCTCGTTAATACCTAGCCCAAATATAGTGAACCAAATCAAGGTCACTAAAGGAGTTAACCTCTTAAAGCTCGCCTCGTGGGTGTACAAGAGAGCAGATCAAGCTAAAGAAGAAGAGGAGATAGAAAGAGTGACCAAAGCCTTCGTGGTGTGCTTAGAAGGAGCACTCCTATTCCCATCCACGGAGGACTTTCTAGAGGAGTCCCAATTGAGCGCAATGGCGAGCTTATGGGAAGAAGAAAGAGTTGGACCGGTGATCCTAGCATAACTCTATAGCGGGCTTACATCGGCGGCCATGGGGCGGCCCATATACGGCTGTATGCTAGCTTTCTCCAGTTGGGTGGACCTCCACTTCAAATTCGATCCATGTCATGAAGCCCAACATTCGTCAAGGATTTTCTCCAAAAGTCCGCTTTCTTATATAACCGGCTCATTAGGAATAAGCAATAGGGTGACGAACCGCATTCCTCAAATCAAGAAAAGGGCGGAGTGGAGAGAACACCTTAAGGTAATGCCCAAAACCTCTTTACTTGTACTCCGGGAATACTCAAAATGCAGGAACTTCGCGCAAGATTCTCCATCGGCACGGACCTTCGACTTATTGGCGCATCCGAGCTCGTCTTATACAATGCACACCGGTGCCTTCCTCAGCTCGGGCTTCCAAGGCAAGTGCTAGAAGACATCTCCCATCTTCCTCCAATCAAATTAAGGGCTCTAGGCAGTAATGAAGATGGAGAGGAGACAATCACCATTCAAGCTCTGTGGAAACTAAGCAAGCTTCATCAACCTGTAGAAGACTTAGAAGAAGACAAGGAAAAGAGGAAAAATTATGTGATAGCATTGAGGAAATTAAGGCCCAAAGTGGCTCATTAGGCATTGTAATCCCTTTTTTTTTCAAAATAATGAAGATTGCTTTCTGATTGAGCCACTATTACTGTGATTATGAACAAAATCAACCAGAACCTATTTTTTTGTTGTAAATAACGCCTCAAAGAATGCCGTGAATTCAACAATACACGCCTTACCTCAAGGCGTCTCAATCGGCCCATCTTCCACAGTTAACGCCTGCACCAGTGGGCGTGACTTAAATAACGACCTCAGGAAAGGCGTGAATAGATTCAAACCCCAAAGAATATAATCGTTGACTCATCAAAAGTAACGCCGTTTCCTTAGTCACTTCTTAAAAATAACACGCCCCGGACTGAGGCGTTACTCTAAGCCAGCAATGATGACTTTCATTACATCAATCAACGCCCATTCAATGCGTCTGACGACGGTTATCGTTCCCCATGCAAAACAAATTAACGCCTTAATCATCGTCGTTTACCTTCGAGAGATGCCCAGAGCTTCGTCGTGAATTCCATTAGAAACGCCTTCTCTTAGGGCGTGTCTTCTTTTCGAAACCCAAAAGTCATGAGGCCCCTTCTTCTTCCTCCTTCCGTCCTCATTTCCCTCTTCTGCAAACCCTAACCAAAGCCCCCCCCTCTTTCGATCTCCCTCTCTCGTTCTCTTCTCTCACTCTCTCAATCTCCCTCTATCTCTCTTAGGCCGAGCCATGGCCAAATGCCAGAGGGTGAGTGCCCCCGAGGTCGTCGACCTCGACGCTGCCCACGCCCAAGAGGAACCCGCCGTGGAGGAGCTTGCCATCGTGGCGGTTGAAGAACCGGCGGTGGTTGCCGGAGGCGAGGCTGACGGAGCACCAACAGAAGAAGGAGGAGAAGACGAAGGTGGAGAAGAAGAAGAAGAAAATGAAGAAGAGGGAGAGGAAGAAGAAGACGGACCACCGCCCATGGCGGCGGTCGCTCCCTGGGGCCAACTCCGGCGGCCCAGACGGCCGCTGCCTCGGCCACAACCCCAGAAGCACAAAAAGGTAAGTTCCCCCTCCCCAAAACCATTTTTTTTATTTTATTTTCATTTTATTTTATTTTTCCTGATATTCCATAGCCCTCGGGCATGAAACCTGCAACTCAGAAAAGAAACGCCTCCCATGGGGGCGTTATTCACAAACAAAACGCCCTGACCAAGGGCGTAAATTCCTTTTATTTTCTGAAAATCAATTATCCTCCATGAAAAACGCCCTGCAGCATGTCGTTTCTTCAAAAATTATGATTTTCCATTAATTCCATGCCCATTAAACGTTTTCATTAATTATTTCGCATGCTGTCATTTTTATTTAAATTATCTGAAAATCATGAAAGCCACGCCCCTCACCAGGGCGTTATTTAACAGGAAACGCCCAAACCAGAGGGCGTCTCTTCATTAATTCTCTTTTAAAACTGAACGGTCCTAAATGGAAAACGCCCCAGCCGAGGGCGTGATTTGAAAAACATTTTAGGATTTTAGAAATTAACCACAAGTTCACGCCCTACCCAGAGGCGTTTCAGAGATGGAAAACGCCCTCACCCAGGACGTTACTTCAAACCACATTTAGAAAAACGCCCCCTTTAGGGGCGTGAATTTACCAAGAAACGACCTGAGGAGGGTCGTGACTTCCAAAATATTAAAATCAATGCCCAGGCAAAACATAGCGTAATTACACATGATTAACCAAACAATTAAGCAAAATTCTTCTCTTTTAATGCGTGCAGGGGCTGATGAGGACCCGTATCTCATGGGTCATGGTCTGGGCAGCATACCAGGGTCTCCCCGACTTCCAGAGGGTTAGGGTAGATGCTATGGGGTTCGGGGCTTTCCTATCCATTGAGCCATTTAGACCCGACCTAGCACTTATCCAGGTTTTACGGGAGCGTTGGGATAGGGTGAGCCGGTCCTTTCTTGATGCCCTGGGGGCACATGGTTCCTACCCTAGAGGATGTGACCAGGATTACGGGGTTGAGGGTGGATGGTGAGGCTGTGAGTGGGTTCACCTATCCTGACTACACAGAGATGGCCCAGAGACTGCTAGGGCTGGATATGGTCTATGAGGTACCTAGTGAGTGCAGGACCATCTTCCGTACCGACCTGACTACGGTGATGGGTTTAGGAGATGCCAGGCATAGGTCGGGGGAGACCTTAGGTGAGTTTGTACAGAGGCTGACGGACGGGGTGAGAGCGGTATGCTGCCAGGACCCGACTGACCATGAGAGAGCGGATCGAGACCTGAGAAGGTTCCTGCTGCTGCTGCTCGGGAGATTATTGCTGGGGACGAAAGCCGACGTCATCAAATGCCGCTTCTTGGCGATCCTCGAGGACCTGGAGACAGTTGGCACCTACGCCTGGGGAGCGGCGCTGCTGGCACACCTGCTGGCGGACCTGTCCACGGGGACAGGACGTGAGACGACCGTCAGTGGCTTCTCACCTTTTCTTCAGGTAGTTATCTTCTTTTCTTTTCTTTTATGCAAATGAATGCTTTACTAATGCAATGCATGGATGCAGGTGTGGAGCCACCTATACATGCCGATGGGGCGCGTCGACCCACGGCCCGGAGCTGAGGGATCCTTTCCTCTAGCGCGACGCTGGTTACCAGTCGTCTTCGGTGCCCCACTTGACTACGAGTTGTGGGTTCTACGGAGAGAGTTCCGCGACTTCCCTCCCTCGCTGGTATGTATGAATGAATGAAATGCATTTCTTTTGAATTGACTTGAATTGATTATGATGAAATGATAATGGTATGTATGAATGCAGGTGCAGTGGAGGCCTTACGAGGAGATGACCGATGAGGGCCAGCCTTGGGTCGTATCGGGGCGACCTCACTTCGGGCGTGAGCTGTGGCTGCACTGCTTGAGCGAGATCGAGCCGTTACGGCTCCGGTTGGTGATGAGGACCCTGGGCTTGCACCAGGAATGGATCGAGGTCGGGGAGCCTCGAGGGATAGGAAAGAAGACCCGCGGTCGCACCAAGACGACCGACTGGAGGGTACGTTTCGAGGAGCAGTACGCCGACTGGCAGCGAGGCGGGACCAGAGTCACTTCCCGAGCGACTGACAGCTCCGAGTACCTCCGGCGCTACTGGGAGGTACACGCCGGCCGACCCCAGATGAGGGTCTTAGGGGTATGTATGAATGCACTTATTTCTAAAATGCCAATGCTTATGTGACTATCATGTGACTAACATGCAATGGATGCAGGATGCGAGGGACATAGCGGCGATAGACGCCCAGGCCCGCCTACACAGCCTGGAGGACCAGCTGGCCGCCACACGGGCCGACCTAGAGACCCTGGTGAGTGTTCAAATTACTTCTATATGCAAATGAATCTTTTTGTCAAATTATTGATGATTAGCCACTGACGATCTCAATGAATGCAGCGTGCTCAGCAGGGAGTAGTGAGGAGAGATCCAGGGGAGGCCTCCAGCTCGAGGGGACCTAGCGCGGAGGTGACCGCGCTATCAGAGCAGCTAGCTGGAGCGGTTGCACGGGCTGAGGCAGCAGAGCGTGACCTCGCCAGACGGGTAAATTCTGAACTCAAACTCAGTCAATTCAATTATTAATTAAATATAGCATTGTGCACTGATAAAAAATGTTTTGCAGACCGAGGAGCTCCGAGCAGCTATTGCTTGTGTCTGTGAGGGACAGCAGGCGACGTCCTCGCAGGTGAGTGATTTACCTTCAACCATGTGTTGTTTATTTGCTTCATTGAATTGTGAAATTTGATGATTGGTTGCCTGTTTTCAGAGTGCACAGCTGCGAGCGACGCGTACCGAGTTGGCGATCCGCGAGCAGCGGATCACAGAGTTGGAGCGCTCTGCGAGGCGTCGGGAGGAGCTTCCCCAGGACGTGGCGGAGCTGCGGGTTGCCCTGGAGCTGGAGAGGCGGGAGCGTGCCCGAGAGCGAGAGGAGCACCAGACGGAGCGTGCCCAGTTCCTTGAGCTTCAGCAGGCGGAGCGTGCCCGGTTCCAGGAGCAGTTGGCGGCACGGGAGCGTGAGCTGGCGGACTCGAGGACCCAGTTGATCCTTTCCCAGGAGCGGCTGCGAGTGTCCGAGGAGCGGTTGCAGCGAGGCCGTGAGCGAGCACGGGCTGCGGGGTACTCCTTCACCAGCTCTACCTTCGTGGCGGGCTCTTCCCTTCGAGAGAGGAGTGAGGCAGGGGGCCAGGCTCGAGTTCCGGCTTCTTCACGGGGGCCCATGCCTCCTCCACCAGCACCAGCTCGGGATGGCGAGGAGGAGGTTGAGAGTAGGAGAGTAGAGGAGGGTGGAGGCGAGAGCTGAGAGACTTACTTGTACTCCTCCACCCTCACACCTGTACATGTAGACATCATGATGTATATATATATGAGATTGAGATTTCTTTTGTTACCTGAGCACTTTGTGTGGTTGTGGACTTGTGTTTGTGTACTTTTCTTCTCCACGTTCTCATGTTTACTTTACTTTGCCCTGTATCTGCAGCTGCGGTTTTCACTTGAACAAAACAGGTTAATTCATCTGTTCGACTTGGCCCCTTGCCCAATGAGCAAGGGGTGGCAATATTCTGACCTTAATGACGGGTCAAGGGGCCAAGCCTTTAATCAAATAAGGTAAAGTGAAATAACCAATAAAGGGGAGATGCATCATGCAAGCACACACATGCAAACAATAAATCAAAATATGCACAGGCAAAATGCAGGCATACGAATGAAGAAGGCATTATATATATTTTTTTGTTATTTTCCTGAAAAATGCGCCTTAGATTAGGTCGTGACTCGGGTGAAAGACGCCCTCTCAGACGGCGTGCATTTTAAAAGGATTTTGGAATTTGGTGAAAAGACGACCTGAACAAGGGCGTTAATTTGATAAAGACGACCCTCAGAAGGGCGTGAGTTAAATTAAAAACGCCTTAGTGAGAGGCGTGAATTATATGAATTTTCAAAAAAGATTGACAAGGCTATCCAGATCGCGGGCCCTACACGGTCACCATCTAGGATTCATTAATCTTTCTTGAATAATTAAAAGGGAGTCGACGTGCTCAAAGTTGACTTATATTCGAGATTTCGCACAGTGCAATTTCTTAAGTTCGTCTTGACCATCCTGCCAGTTCGTGACTTTACCACATAGAAAGGATGGAAGAAAATATAAGGGAAGCCCATAAGGGGTTTTGGGATGCTCAAAGTAAAGTTACCTCCCCTGCCCTATGCCTGTTGGGGTTCGGTCTTTGGCGTAGGAAATTGTTGCCTTTTTGCCCATTTATAATGCATGCATACGCCCAAGGTTTTCCTTGCGGGGACTTTGCCCTCTTGACATGCTTTTCTTTTCATAACTTGACTTTCACTTTGGAATTGATTTGCATTGATGAAAAAAATAAACCTAATTGTACTTGGGCTTTTGTGACATTTGCTCCCTTTTGGGCCTTGACTTCCACCTACTAGGGCGGCGGATAGGCTTGGCGCCTCTGCGTCGAAGTCTCCCTTTCCCCCTTATGGGCCGAAGAAGAAAAGAACGGGTATTGTCTTTCACTTTTAGTCAGGTTTTTGACTTTCTATCAGATTTCGCACTGCTTGAGTTCAAGAATAAAGCGTGTAGTGTGTGCGGGTGTCAACCCCATTTTTAAGTTACCAAGACTGATAAATGAATTCTGAATTTTGACCTTTCAGGCCTTGATCTTTTGTGTGCCATGACAAAAGCCTTTTTGTTTGTTTGAAATTTCTCTCTTTTCTTTTTTGTTGTTTTTGGATTTGGATTTTGGCAAATATTCTAATTTTTTTTGGATTTAGAAAATATTCATTTTTTTTGTTTTGTGGGATTTTGGAAAATTTTCATTTTTTTTGTTTTGGAAAATATTCATTTTTTGTGGATTTTGGGAAATCAGGGGTAGTATTTCTTAAGATATAAACCATTCCAAGGGTGAGTTAACTCTTCACCTTCAGCATTAGTTAATTTATAAGCATTGCCAGGAAAAACTTCTTTTATAACGAACGGTCCCTCCCAATTTGGTTGGAGTTTTGAACGGGGGCCACCCGACTTAACAAAAATTCTCTTGATTACCATTTCACCGACTTTAAATTTTCTCTCAATTACTTTCTTTTGGTAAAAACGTGAGAGCCTATTTTGATAAACGCGCGCATGCTCAGCGGCGACCAGACGCTTCTCATCTAGGAGTTCCAATTGGGCAAGGAGTGAATCACGACGTTCATCAATAGAAAGTTCCTCATCCAATTGTACTCGCAGAGAGGGAATAAGAATCTCATAAGGGACTACTGCCTCCATCCCATAAGTGAGGGCGAAAGGGGTTTGCCCAGTGGGAGTGCGAATGGAAGTGCGATAGGCCCAAAGAGCTTCAACCAGCTTGTCTGGCCAGTCCGAAAATTTATTAGCCTCACACGTCTTCTTAACGATCTTGATCAAAGTTTTGTTAGTTGCTTCTGCTTGGCCATTGCCCTGCGGATAATAGGGAGAAGAATGATGCAATGCAATGTTATACCTGTTGCAGAGATCCTTGAGATCTTGAGAGATAAATTGAGGTCCATTGTCGGTGACGATGGTGCTCGGGATGCCGAACCTCGTGATGATGTTCTTCATGATAAATTTGCAAACGGTTGATGCTTTAATTTCCACGTAAGCTTCGCTTCCGCCCACTTGGTGAAGTACTCCGTTGCCGTGAGAATGAATGATTTTTGCTTGGTCAGGAGGTTCGAGTCACCAAGAGGTCCAATGATGTCAAAAGCCCACATGGAAAAAGGCCATGGGGAGGACGTAGGATGGAGTGAAGAAGCAGGAGAATGAATCTTGTCGGCGTGCAGTTGGCACTTAACACACCTACGAACGTAGATAGAGCAATCCTCTTCTAGAGTTGGCCAATAGAAACCTAGCCTAAGGATTTTCTTAGCTAGCATCTGGCTGTTCACATGACCACCACACACACCAGAATGCGCCTCTTCCACGACTTTCCAAGATTCATCATCATCGAGGCATCTTAATAAAACACCGGTGAGCCCTCTTCTGTAGAGCACACCTCCAACCAAGGTATAACGTTGAGCCACTCTTCTAATTGCTTTCTTTTCTTCTGCTGTGGCTTCCTCGGGATAAGACTGATCATTACAGTATCTGGCAATCTCATAATACCAAGGCTTTTCTTCGTCAGCCAATTCTTCTTCCCAGTCTAAGAGCATGACCTCTTTGCCTTTAAGAGTTTCTTTCTGCTTGGCCTTCTCGAGCACCTGATCCCTAATATCAAGGAAAGCACGGTCCTTAATAGCTGGAGTGTCACGCTGATGAATCAGAGGGACATGGAAATCACGCTCAGGGGGAAGACTAAAGCAGAAGCTAAAGAAGCAAGAGCGTCAGCTAGAATGTTCTGACTGCGAGGCACATGAACGAAGATTAATTTGGTGAAGAGTTTGGCATAAGCTGAAGCGAGTTCCTGGTAGGGTTTAAGCTTAGGATTGATAGTGCGGCACTTGACCAACACCTGGCGCAGAATGAGTTGACTATCACCGACAATCCGCAAGTGAGTGACACCATATCGATGAGCGGTTTGTAGACCGGCCAAAAGAGCTTCATACTCGGCTATGTTATTGGTGACGGGGAAAGTGAGCCGAGCAGCAAATGGAATGGTGACCCCTTCAGGTGTTAAAAGAACCATGCCGATCCCTCTTCCTTGAGAATTAAGAGCTCCATCAAAATGTAACGTCCACATAGGATCAAGGGGTTGATTAATGGACATTAATTCTTCATCTGGGAACTCAGAATTGACAGGATCAAAATGAGGTAGAGGGTGATGAGCAAGATGTTCGGCGATGGCATAACCTTTGATAGCTTTTTGTTGAATGTAAGTGATATCAAACTGGGAGAGGAAGCTTTGCCAGCGTGCTAATCGATCAGTGAGGACAGATTTTTCAAGGAGGAATTTGATTGGATTCATGCGTGCAATGAGGTGAACCTCGTGAGCTAGGAAATAGTGTTTTAATTTCTGAACTACCCAAACCAAAGCTGCACAAGTCTTCTCCATGGCTGAGTACCTCTGCTCACAGGGGTTAAGAAGTTTAGACAAGTAGTATGCTGCCCTCTCCTTACTTCTTCATCCACTTGAGCTAAGACAGCACCTACAGAGTCATCCAGGACTGAAACATACAGAATAAGTGGTTTGCCTGGAATTGGCGGCCTCAGGACAGGGGGATTGGCCAAATAATCCTTCAATCCGTCAAAGGCTGCCTGACACTTGTCATCCCAATTAAACTTGACTCCCGGCTTGGTAAGCTCGTAAAACGGCCTGCATCTTTGTGAATGCTGGGAGACGAAGCGGCGAATGAATTGCAACCTCCCTATTAATCCTCGAACTTCCTTCAAATTCTTGGGAGGAGGCATATCTCTGATGGCCTTTGCCTTGTTGGGATCGACTTCAATTCCCCTCTTACTGACAATGAATCCAAGCAACTTTCCTGAAGAAACGCCAAATACGCACTTCTTGGGGTTCATTTTTAATTGATATTCTCGCGATCTCTGCAAAACCTTAGCCAGAACCCCAGGATGCTCAATCCTTGTCCTTGATTTCACTACCAGGTCATCCACATACACCTCAATGTAAATATGAATCATGTCATGAAAAATCGCCATCATAGCCCTCTGGTAGGTGGCTCCAGCATTCTTAAGTCCAAAGGGCATGACCACATAACAATATGTACCCCATGGTGTAGTGAATGAGGTTTTCTCTTGATCCTCTTCAGACAGACGAATTTGATTGTAACCTGAAAAGCCATCCATAAATGAAAGAGTTTCAAATCCTGCCGTGTTATCAATCAGAACATCAATATGAGGGAGGGGGAAGTCATCTTTAGGACACGCCCGGTTGAGGTCCCGAAATCTATGCAAATTCGAACTTTTCCATCTTTCTTCATAACCGGGACAATGTTAGCCACCCAATTGGGGTAGAGGACGACTCTAACAAATCGAGCCTTATGGAGTTTATCGACCTCTTCTTTCATCTTCAAAGCCATATTAGGGTGGAAACGCCTCAACCGTTGTTTGACCGGTACAGACCCTGGCTTGAGTGTAAGGCGGTGTTCAACGAGCGCAGGGTCTAATCCCGGCATATCTTCATAACTCCATGCGAACGTGTCCTTGTATTCTTGAAGAACTAAAATTAGCGCCTCCTCTTCGGAGGGCGGTAAATTCTTACTGATGAGGACAATCCTAGGGTCTTCCTCGGTACCCAAATTAATTTCTTTGGTAGGTTCTTCTACGGAGGCTGATGGTTCGTCGAATCGTCTCATGCCACTAGCAAAAGCATCAGCCTCGTCCTCATAGTCTTCATAATTTTCTTCCCCCTCTTCAATAGGGTCTTCATCATTCATGATTTCATAAACGCCCAAACCCTCATAAGCAGCAACAGAATCCTCATATTCTAATTCCGGCAGGATGATCGGTTCTTCCACAAACTCAGGGATTGCTAAACAAGCTTGGCATCTGACAGCCAACTCCAACAAAAATCTTCGGGGAATCTGCTTACCCTTGGCCTTCTTATGTGGAACTATCCCCTGATTTTTATTATTAGAAGGAAAGGAGGAAGAATAGGAACAACTAGCTTGACCAGGGGAAGGAGATGAAAAAGCGGATACAGGAGGTGATACAGAGGAGGGCCCCTCACCAGAGGGGGAGAAGAGTCTTACCAAGGAATCTTGGAAGAGCGGCCCCTGGGTTGGGACGCACTCGGGAGAAAAATAGGAGGTCTCCTCAATAGAAATGGAGGATTGGAATGTTGGAGATTTGGCGTTTTTTTTTCGTTTTTAGCTTTTCCTTCATTTTTATTTTCTTTTTCAAGTAAAAAGCAATGTGAAGGGAGAATAGCAGGAGGAGTGGAGATTGCAAGATTGGAGAAAGATTTAATCAAAGATGGCCCACGCGGGGGCGAGATGGAGATTTTAGAAAATCGCTCGAGGAGCGAAGGAGCAATCGGGAGGGAAATCTGAATTGAATCGGGAGACAAGTTGATGGTAATCGGTGGTGGTCGCGGCACGTGACCAAACCAACGGGAATAGAGAGAAGCCAACACAGATGGATGCACAGAAGTGAGGGAGAAAAGGCCGGCCCACAGCCTATCCACGGAAAATCCTTCTTCAAAGGGGACATCTGGCTCCCCCGTATCTGTGTAGTCACTTAACATCTGCCTTTTATCTGTGATTACTGCTGGCATTTCAATCAGTTCTTGAATCAGCGGCGGCCACTCTGGATCTGTCGGCATGAACAGGCGGCTCAAAGAAATAGTGATGTCATTCATGTCAAACCACCTGTACCAGTCACATTCCGGATCACCCATTTTTCTTCTTTTATCTGGCCTTAAAGACTCCAGGGCTTTGTAGGTAGCTAGTGGGGCAATGTGACGAGCAAACTGTCTGGCGTGCACATCTTGACAATCAAGCAATGAAGTAATGACGGTAGTCTGCTCATTGTTCTGAATGCCACCGGTGACAAAATGTGTCTTTAAAGTCCAGGTGAGCGGCTGGCGGTCTGGTTTGAAGGTGGACGTCATAACAGCCCACGGCTCTCCTTCATTCTTGCCCGGTGCTTTGTAGCCTAAGCCGCCTCGTGCAATCACCTTTTGAGGCTTAATGGGCCTAATCCTGCCCTGGAGTTTGGCGCCCAGGCCCTTGCCATCTTGATATCCCATTCTTATCAGAATGTTCCAGCCGGGGGTATTCATCATATTTTTCTTTTTCTTCCCCTTAGAAGGCAGGGGTGTCATAGCAACTGTGGTAACAGTCTCAGATAGCATCGGCCGTGGACGGGGAATGTCCAGCACAGATAATAACGGCTTGTTGGCAGGCCATATGGAAGGAACTGATGAAGCTACATGAATGTCTTCCTCTGGCAAGATCGGCACACTGGTCACCTTGATAATGCGGCCCTTGTGCGGAAACTTGAGGCACTGATGGTTTGTAGAGGGCACTGCGTCAAGCTGCTGAATATAAGGGCGACCCAGGATGCCATTAAAGGTCGGATCCATATCCAGAATATGAAAATCTGCTGTAATGGTGGCTGGACCCAAGCTGACTTTGAGAGTAATCATACCCAGAGGGGGTTTCTTTGTATTGTCATATGCTGTGACAGTAATGGTAGATGGCCGAATCTGGCTCTCAGGGATACCGCATAACTTCAGAGTGCTCGGAGGCAACACATTGATAGATGCACCGGTGTCTACCAAACACTGCTTAACGGCCACTTTGTTGATATCAACCGTAATACATAGGGCATATTTTCTTGCCGGTAGAGGTGCTAACTCATGTTCATGGAATGTGATTGCCGGCTGACTGCTGGCAGGGGTCAAGACTGTAATTATCTGTTCAACCGGCATGTCTCGTTGACCATGACCTTCTGCAGTATTCCTTCAGGGCCAGCTGATGAGTGGTGGACCTCTTGATTAATTCAAGAATGGAGATTCTGGCTGGAGTGCGATCCAAGTGCTTTAATAAATCATACTGAGTTCCCGGCACTGAATCTTGTTCCTGCTCTTGCTCTTGTGGCCCCTGCACAGGCTCTAGCTCTCTCTGTGGGAAAACACGGTGGAATATCCGTCCACTGCGGAGCGGCGCTACGCCTTGACGCGCCTCTGTCGGGGCAATATTAGGAGGAGGGTTGGAAGAAGAAGAAGGAATGTTGGTAGCAGAAACCCTGCTAGGGGATATCAAAGGGGAATTCAATGAAAGGGGCGCCCCCGTAGGAGACGTGGTAGTGGTGTTTAACAAAGATGCCCCCGCGGGAGGCATGGGAGGAGTATTTGACGAAGGTGCCCTCGCAGGAGGCGTGGGAGAGAGAGGGATATCCGAATGCGAGGAGCATTGGCAGGTGGTGGAATAAGGAGAGATCGTGGCACAAAAGGTGGTTGAACTGATGACGGAGGAACTCTTGCCGGTGTAGGAGTGGTAGAGGGGGTAGCGGGTGCTGGCGGTGAGCGGAGTAGGAGTGGCCTGGATGGCGCGTGTGTGGGATTGGTGGTGGAAGGTGGAATGGTAGGTTGTGGAGGTGGTAGGCGGGTAAGAAGAGAGCGAGCCGGCAAGGCCGTGGAATTGGTGGAGGTAGAAGGATTGACGGGGCGTAGAAGGGGACGTCCCGATAGGAGAATAGAAGAAGAAGGAGGTGTGCGCAAAAGGCGCGGAGTTTGATTTTGAGTTGGATCATGGTGAAATGCCCCGACAGAGGCGTTTTCTTCGTGCCATCCCTGCCCTCTCTCCACCTCGTAGAGAGACGTGACAGGGTTCACATGTTGATTAGGAGCGTGCTCCGGCAATGGATTACGGACGATCCCCATATCCTGCTGGGGTGCTGGAGCTTGCTGTGGCTGAACTTGTTGCGGAGCTGGCTGCTGATTTTGCTGATTTTGTTGTTGCCGAGAAGCCCTTCTTTCTTTCATAGCGGCTATGAATTGTCTCATCTCATCCCAATTGATGTCACCCTGGTCATTTAGATCGTAGATGTAATCTCTGAAGTGGAAGCAACGATCCAGGTTGTGACCAGGGGCGCGGTGAAAGGCACAATAACGGGATGTGTCAACATTAGCGGGCCACACGGTTCTTTCCTTCGGTAATGCGAGCAAGTTGGCGGCCATCAGGGCATTAAAAATATCGGGGAGACTTTCAGGAAGTGGGGGATAGTGGTCCCTTTTGGGGCCAAGTGGCGGTCTCCGTTGTTGTTGTTGGCCGTAGTTGGCTGGTGGGGGCACTTGATGGTATTGTGGTGGAGCTGGAGGATCTATGCGGGGGGCTTGGTTTTGCGGTGGAGCGAAGGAGCGTTGAGGCGCGAATTGGGGTGGTGGAGTAGGGTTAAAATGAGGGTTCTGTCGTGGAGGTGGTGGTGGACGTGGGTTAGCTTGATTATGGGGGTTGCCAACTACGCCAACCTGCTCATTTGTGACAGTGCCTTCAGTCGTGGGCCCGCTGTTGACATTTGTATTCTTTTTAAATAGCCGAGGCTTCGGCTCAAACATGCCCATGATGGGCGAGTCCTTCATTTGCGTTTGTATATAACGAGCTCTTTCATAGAGCTCTTCCATAGTTGTTAGCCGATTCATGGCCAAAATGTGCCGGAATTGGGGGGTTGCATTAGAAATGACCATTTTCACTTGCTCCTGTTCCGACAATGTGTCCTTTAATTTCTCGGCCATAGACCGCCACCTATCAGCAAATACAATGAAGTCCTCCTCGGGCTTCATTTTCTCGGCAACTAAATCTGTAACAGAAAGGGAAGGTCCCACCCGGTCTCTGTACTTTTGCAGGAATTTTCTTTGAATAACATCAAAATCGCCGGCATCAGCTGGCTCCAGAGAATAAAACCATTCGAGGGCTGGCCCCTCAAGAGACCTCCTGAATAAGTAGGCCAGGGAGGCCTTATTGTCCTGCCAAAAGGAAGTCTCATATCGGAAATCCTTTAAATGAATGAATGGGTTGCCCGTCCCATTATATCGCCGAAATTCGGCATTTCAGAAGGTGGTAAATGGAACACCGGCAACGTAGGAAGAGAAATTTCCGGAGCATTCTTAGTTGCTGTAACCTTCTTGAGCTGTTCCTCCATGCTGGCCAGCTTCTGAAGCAAGAGAGTGTTGGTATCGGGCTCGACCGGGGCCTGATTCTGAGCAAAAGAAGGCGGTATAGGCGTTCGTAGAATCCGAGGAGGTTGGAAGGATTGATGCCTAACCGCTGAATAGCTCGCCTGCTGGGCCGGCATGGCCGCAGTAGGCGTTTGTGGACGAGAGGAGGGGGGATGCAAGACCGCCTGGTCATTAACAATCTGATGGCCACTCACGGCCGGAGGGGGATTAGAAGAAGAAGAAAGAACCGACTTCCCTTTTAAAGCGGCCTGAATGGCTTGCCGCTGGGAGTCATCCAACTGGGAGAGAGCCTGGATCAAATCCGTGACATTAATGGATGGGGAAGGGTTCCCCGAAGTGTTGGAAGATGGAACTTGAGACGGAGGGTCCGCCTCATGAATAGTGGTATCAACCACATGAACTTGTGAGTAATGGGGGTGAGGAGGAAGATAGTTCCCCTCATAATAAACAGAATCCTGGAGAGGGTCCTCATATTGACCAAATATGTTCTCATTCTCATCATCATAGAGTACCCGTTTCCTGCCATGTTGATGGTTTTACCTGAACGGAGTTTCATTCTTAAGAGAGAGAGTGTTTAATGAAGGAACTATCACAAATATTTAATCCAAACAAGGCAATCAAATCACCCAACTATGTTCATGCAAACAAGGTTGGCAAGAAACGCAAGATTTTAATGTTTGATGTTTGAATTAGGATGGATTATTTGTGAAAGTTCACTCTTTTGCCAAATGAGACCTAGTTTGATCCAAGTGTAACCTCCGGGTCAACTAAGTTTTTCTCTCTCTTTAACAACGCATAGGTTCTCTAAACTCCAGGTACTTCAAGGGTACAACCAGCCCGGCGTCCGTGAGGGAATCCACGGGTGCGGGGACTTATGGAGGTCTTAGAAAAGGGATTTCCGGTCCAAAGAGACGGAATGCTCAATGGAGGGTCGTCCCGATTCCAAGAAGGTGTGTGGATCCTAGGCTAGAGAGAGGAGGTCTCTCAACCAAGCCAACAAATCAAGACAATCCAAGCAGCAATGTAATATCAAGACAAATGCCAAGCAATGAATAAGAGCTAATCTGTGAAAAAGAACAGTAAAGAAACGCCCTGGGAAAGGTCGTTTTCACAGCAGGAGGAAAGACACGCCCTGCGGTAGGTCGTGACAAAATGAAAACACGGCAGCGTGGCTGTCGTTAACTCTGTGAGGGGCTCACAGACGGTAGGAAAACACGCCTTTGGGTGAGGCGTTATAAAGAAAGGACGCCTCCACAGGAGGGCGTCAAAACTCAGAGAAACGCCCTGATGGTAGGCGCTGATAATAAATGAAACGCCTCTGAGAGGGGCGTTAATCCACAGGCAATATGATAAGCATGCAGCAAACAGCAGTTTATGGTAAAAGACGCCCTGGAAGTGGGCGTTACTCAACTAAACACGTCCCTGAGAGGGGCGTTAAATAGCAGACGATGAAATGAGCAAACAGAACGCCAGCAGGTGCAATAAACACACGCCCTGAAGGGGGCGTTAATCAACAAAACACGTCCCTGTGAGGGGCGTTAAATCAAAAGACGCCCTTGTTGAAGGCGTTAATAAGCAGCAATTGACTGATCCGGGTAGTGTGCAGGGTGCACAATGGAGGGTGCCCGAGGGGCACAAGGGAAAGGGTACCGAGGGTACCGAGGGGAAAGGGCACGCGAGGGTGCCTAAGGGGAAAGGACACACGAGGGTGTCAAGGGGAAAGGGCACACGAGGGTGCCAATGGAGATGGTAATCAATAAAGAAAACAGTGGAAGTCCCACCGTGATCGCCAATTTGTAGATCGGATTAAAAATCCTCACTTAGGAGAAGTTAAAATAATAACAATGAATAAACAAAAATGCGTAAGATGTAATAAAAATACAATAAAAATAGCACGAGGTGCTAAAGTGGAGATGATGTGATCGCCAGAGGGGTTACCTCAATAAGAAGAAAAGGAGATCGCGTGTACCTGGTGAAAATTGGGATGCGGGATGGATGTGGATTTCTTCCTCCAACTTCAATCGGCCGGCCGATGAAGTGGGTTTTCTTGGTTGATTACCTTGTAAAAAAAAGGCAATGAAAAAACAAACAAAAGAGAGGGGATCAGCCAAAGTGCAATAGTATCAATCCAAAACTAACATAAAATGATGAAAAGACATCAACATGCGCACCTCTTTTTTTTGTTGTTTTAAAACCCCTTAATAAGACTTAAGGGAGGGGGAGTATGATGATAAAAAAAATTGCAACAAGGTGGGAATAAATACGAAGGATGAATGAATATGATGAATGGAGTGGTATAAATGATGTAGAACAATCAGATGAAAAACTGAGAAGCCCTGCTGTCCCTGGCGACAGTAAAGGGAAAACCGGATGAATATGACGGAAGTAGATGGATGAAGCACCGGATGAAGCCCAACGAAGGATGCAGAAAACGAAGAAGGCTCTGCTCGTGACGCTTAACCTCTTGAGTGCTTAGAATGCTTAACCTTCTGAGTCATTAACCTCTCACACGATCGAATGATATTTTCTTTTATAGCTTCAATCGGATGTGATCAAACAAGGAAATGATAAGAATGGGTAATGAGGCATCCAGGGAAGGATCAAGATCGAGCAAGAGTCCCAAGGATGGTAGGGAACTGTGAGGGAAAGATGGAAAAATGAAGGACTCTGGAGTGAAACACGACTTAGGACAGGGCGTCAAATCATGAGTTGACGACCTTCACAGAGACGTTTCTTGAAACACGACCTAGGAAAGGGCGTTTCTTCCTGGATTTAAATTTGGAAATAAAACTTTCTTTGTTTAGAAATTAATGGAACACGCCTAAGATAACAGCGTTTCTTAAAAACACGCCCTGAGGTAGGACGTTACACACAAAATGCTTTTTATTTTGAAAGTAGATAATTCCAGAAATTAACGGATAATACCAGGAATTGACGCCTTCACCAATGGTCGTCCTTTCTTTTAAAACGCCCCATCACAGGTCGTTACTTTGGAAAGTAACGCCCTTCGTCAGGTCGTGAATCACGAAGGATGAAGAAAAAAAAAGTATAAAATACTCAAAAATAGAAAAACTTCATTTTATAGGAATATTGAAGTCCACTTGGGGCGTTTACATAATAACATGAGATTTGATCAACAAAATGTCAATTTTGGCGTGTCTACACCAATACCACGTAGTCATCACCCAAACATCTTTTGCTTATGAGCAAGTATTTGGTGAATTTCTGTGGAATATCATGTATCAAGCAAGAAAGTCGTGTATCGAGATTTTCACTTCACGAGCCTGTTGACATGTTTTTACTTACTCTTTATTACTCTACCCGGACTCCAAAGTCCTTCCTATCCCTTCTACTAAATCGATGTGAGAAATAAATGGAAAATAGAAGGGGGACAGAAGGGTTGTGTAAACCTGTGTGATCGCCACCAAGGTGCCAAACGTGATAGACACGCCGTACCTTGGAAAGAGGGGAGGTACTCACCTTTAACCAGCACTGCAGGGGATGAGCGACCCGTGATGAACCACCTTAAGGGTACTGCGGCCGCTCGATAGACCGCTCGTCAGTGCTGGGGTGGAACGCGGGATGAAGAACGAGGGATGATGAACGGTCCATGATCGGTCGCGCGAAGGAGATGAACAGTGTTATATTGGCCGCACTTCCCTTAGAACGGATAGTCTTGAACCGCCCAACGCCACCACGCCCTAAGATGCAAAGGCCCAACCTCCACCCTTTCCGGCCGGCCAGAAAGGATGGGCCTCGTGTTAATGTGTTGCTGACCTGCGAAACAGAGTGTAGAACACAAAAAGAAACCCAAATTAGAACTATAAAATGTAGCAATTGCTCAAACGGAAGGAAATAGACATAACTAAATGGAATGGGGGATACCTGGGGGTTTTTAAACCCCTAGGGGCATCAAAAACATAGGAGGGTGTGTGAATGACAGTGCAAGTGAAGAAAAACGTGGAGAATGGGTGTGAAGAAAACAAGCATGCAACTAGAGGAGACGGGACTATCGAATGTAAAAAGACTCAAAACGAAGATTACTCCCTGGACCGGAGGCCTGTAGGGACGTAGAAGGCCTCCCCCCTGGTGCTAGGTTGCTCAAAGATTCGGCAGTGCTTTGCCGTCGACCAAAATTCTGCCCCCCTTTCGAAGGTAGCCTCTTGGGTCTAATTATAGAGCCTAGGAAAGCCAGCCCCGAAATTAGGGCTTTTAGGCATTTTCAGGTCGAGATAATCAAAGGAAAGTCGTAGATAATCGAATTATCTCTCATCCAGAAGAAACGGCACTCAAAATGACTCAATATCCGCAGAGAAAATGACGGGAGTAGTTAGGGATAAAACCACGGATAGAGAGAAAAAACCCTTTGAAGTTCTCAGGATTCAAGACGATGAACGGTCTCACGATAGACCACCCAACGGCGTGAGCGGCCATCTCCTAGGCCTTCCAATCCTGTCGGTGGAAATTCAATAAATAGAAAATATTATCCAACTATCCATCGAACTGACCGAACACCTCACCATTGGACTCTCATAGATGAATGGCTAATCATAGACCTTTCATCTACAAGCGAGGGCAAGAGGAAACCGTTCATGCCTTGTCGGTGATAAATCAAAATAGATAAGATAATTAGATAATTATCTGAAAACTAGCGACGTTAGGACTCTTGAGAGATAGACGGCTTAGGAGGTACCGCACAATAGTCTTATGCGGCTACTCCTAGGCCGTATATATGCTTGTCGGTGATAATTCAGAAAATCAGCTAAATATCCCGTAAATATATGAACGGCCCAATATCAGCCGCACAAAGGTTGAACGGCTGGAGGTTGACCGCACATGTACATGGACGCTTAAAACTCATAGAAAAGCTCAATTAACCAAAACCAAGGCCCATCAAGCCCTGAATCAAATCGGACCCAGCCAGGGAGGGAGGCTACCCATAAAATTGGCCCAGAACGTGCCAGAAAATAGCCCAGCGAGTGATGGACAACTCGAGACACCAGTAAAGGGGAGTAAGAGAAATGACTCAACTTATCGGCAAAAAATGGGTGTCAACAGATGCCCCTCCTTAACGTCCCCTTTGCAGGGGAGCGAGCGGAGGTGAAGCAAAAGCGAAATGGAACATGGAGATGAAGCGGAGATGAAGCGGAGAGGACTGAAAAGCGGGCGTTAAGGTAAAACGACACCCATTTTTACCAACAAGCGATAGGAATCTTTCGAAAAAACTCTGAACCAAACTCAAGGAATGATTAGACTAAAAGCGACACCAATCTAGAGGAACTAAACTAAATAAAAAGAAACACACTATCAACCTCATGGGGGACACAATCCCTCGGACCAATGAGGAGACCGAAACAAGCAGTGAAAAATAAAGAAGCAGATTAAAACTCCAGACGGGGACCTCTTAATCAACCAAATCAAGCGAATTGACCAAAGTGAACCTTCCAACTCGGAGTGGAATTGTTCCTCTTACCCAAGCACTGAACGCACAGCTAACCACCACTGGTGGGACACTTCACAGGCAAACCATGGGTCATGAATGCTCAAAAGATGCGCATGATGCATGATGGGCTAAAATAAAAGAAATCATTAAAACAAATGCGAAGAAAAGATAAAATATAAAATACTCGAGAATAATATTGCTAAGCTAGGAGATTCAGAGTCAAGACACCATCCGCAACCACGGCGTGCAGGATAGAACCATCCTCTCCATGACATCCCAACCCAACGGCCTATCCGAAGATTAAACACGTGAACCTGGATCATCATCATTTTTGTTAAAGCGGAACATCAGATCCTGGAACACGTAGATAACCAACTGGTTTTCAAGATAATATAGCATAGTACCATATAGTAATGTAATAAGGGATGTAGGGACAAAAGGCCATACCTGACTTACTTATGCAGGTGAAACGGCGTGCTTTTTGGATTTTCATTTTCAGATTTTCTTTGGATTTTCATGAATAAGACAAATGAACAAGCATAGCGAACATAACATAACGATCAATTGAACGACAAACAATACGACACAACATGATGATTAAATGAAATGAGAAACAATGTAATATAACATAACATAACAAAGGCAAACGAGCACATATGTAAGGGCATAAACAGACAACACGCATGCACGAACACGGTGTGACAAGATAACAATGCGAAGGGACAACACATGGTTGGGACAAGAACATGACGGATGATCACACGGTTGGGACAACACACGGAACATCACGTGGTTGGGACAACATACGGAACATAGAGAGACGACTATCAACATAGGCAAGACAACCAACAACATGTGGTGAGGAACAAAACAACATGTGTGGGATGACACGGTGGGACATAGACACGAGACAAGGACATGGCGGGACAAAAGACATGAACAAAATATGCACTTCAATCAAAACCCAAGATCAGAATGAAGCAGAACCGCCAGGTTCATAATCGTGAGTCAAAGCCCTCTCATAAAGGATATAATCATGCAAACAAAAGCTGAGAAGGATATGAGCTTCAGAACAGATCGACAGATATGATTGAAGAAGAGAACAGATCAGAAGATGTAAACAGGAGATAGATAGAACAAAATATGGAGCAAGAAAAACTTGAGTACCTACAACCTACACACTTAGCAAACAGATTATGTATCTGTTCTCAAGATAAATAGATAGAAAGAAACAAAAGATAGATAAATATATTTTTTGATTTTTCAATTTTCTTGACTTTTGGATTTTTGAAAATATTTGATTTTTTTAAGACTTTGAAAATATCTGATTTTTAGAATTTTGACAATATTTGATTTTTTTGGATTTTTGAAATAGCAATCCGCAGCACCCAAAGACGGGCTCAAACTGCCGGCCAGGCATCATCGTTCCTACCCCTTTCAATAAAGGCTTCCCTTAATTAAGCAGGGTGTGCATGTGAGGGTGGCTCACCACAACCAACCACTTTTAAAGAGCGGTGCCCCTACTAAGGCCATACCCGGGATACAACCCAGCCTAAGAGGGAGAAGCAGAAGAAGAATTGGAGACAAGCTTCGTGCAGGATGGGAAATATCAGGGCTCGATTTTTTTCTAAGGCACTACCCCTCAAAGAGATAGTCTGTTGCGCCAGGCCTTTGTGTCTTCGATTTTTAGACCCATATTTATTAGGCACGCATGCGACCGGGCTCATGACGTCCCGCGGGGAACTGCACTGCCACTCTTGCCATGCCTTTGATTTAGAATTTTACATTGATTTTCATATATGCTTTTGATAGCCCTTATTGGCTAGATAAAGCATGAAAGCTCATTTTTTTTAGGGTCAAGACTGCCCCTATTTGAGACCTCTCTCGTATTAGAGACTGCCCAGGTTAGTCATCTTATCCATCAATCTCTTGCTCCAACACTTGGCCGAGCAGAGAAGAGAAAAGGCCTTCGTGCATACCCAAAGTATGGCCAAAGCAGCAACGGTGTTGCTCAAAAGAATCGGCTATGGCTCGCCGTGTAGTGTGTGAGAAACCCATACTCAAAAGGTCACCCCCAACGATTGGGGAAAGGAACTAGACTCCCAGTGCGGAATTATTACCAGCCTAAGGATGCTGCAGAAGCTACTCATTTTATTTGACAGAAAGTTAAGATCGAATTTAAACAAAAGCTTCTAAAGCCAATCAATTATGTTGAGGAAACAACATTATAATCATGTGCGGGTGTAAGAGAGATAATAGCGATGATAACATTTTCTTGCACAAAATAACGATACCTTTGCAAATCCATGGCGTGAAAACCGGCATCCTGAAGTGATCTTGATCATCGAGCTTTGATTAGCACGAGCTTTATATTCCCTGCTTGACAGGATAAAGGGTGAAAAAAGGATAGTAAAGAATCAAAGATTCCTCTACACGGAGGAGCGGCAGACATCAAACTGGACGAAATAAGGATAAAAAAGAAGAGAGACGAGTGCTAGAACTCCCTCGTTAAGGCACAGAGGCCCTGATAACAAGGAACCAAATACAGAATGAACAGAGATTAATTGAGATCAAGGCGGACTAAAGTCTCGAAAACAGCAAGAAAAAGGGTAAGAACCCTGAAAGGGTGAGGAGGAAAGAACAGAAAGACGACCAAAGGATAACTGCGAAGACAAGGAAGAAGGAAAATGATCATCTGACGTGGTCGGAGAAAAGGAATAGCGATCACTTGCCAGAGGCGGGGAAGAAGATGCATGAACACCCGACAAGGTCGGGGAAAAGAAATGGAAACCACCTGACAAAGTCGGGGAAGGATCAGAAAAACCCCCCCACAAGGTCGGGGAATGAGTACAAGGAATTCCCAACAGGGTGGGGGGAAAAGGATGAGAAGCGAAATCCGGACGTATCTGGGGAGGAAAACTAGAGGATGCCCCTGGATCAGGGGAAGAGGAGGGCATAGGCCGGGACCTAGAATGGTGGGGACAGGAGAAGATGGTAGAAATATAGTCAGGTGGCGGAAGGTACACCACCCATGGATAATAACTGAGCAATAGAAAAGATGCATGGACGGAAGAAGGAGAGGAGAAAGTGGACCCCCGAGTGCACAATTGACGGCCCTTGAACTTATGACGTCGCCTCTTCTTAGCAAAAATCTTCTTGAAACAACTCCGCCTGGCACGGACTCGGGCCTTCGGGCTTCTTGTCTTGCAATGTTTTCTTAAATAACGGGCCCACCTGGCAGACGGCCTGGCCCGGTCATGAATATGCAGCTTCATCAGGACGATTGCCCCTAGCTGTGCGGTGCTAACCATAGAAGGACATTCCAGAATAGTCAACTCCTTGTGTTGTTTATTAGAAAAACATGGAGCTATGTTGCTTGATGTCAACAGCATAAGATTCGGCATCTCCTCTCGGTAATCAGGCATGAAGTACAACTCCCTTGCTAGAAGTGCCGGACGGAACTGAGGGAGGGCGATGCGCGGCGTTGGCGTGGCCGCCTCACCAATAAGCCGAGGGAGATGAGACAGAAAATGCAGAATGCCCCTGGCCAATCTCGAGGACACGGCCGATTTCCCCTAGAATGCTGAATTCATTAAACTTTTGGCGGCCATGTGGGTTAGCACCATCCGGGCGAAAAACTCTTCTGGGCCAGTAAACTGAATAGCAATCAGGCGAGAGGTGATAACAACATCAACAGTGAATTCTCTGGCAAGCAAAGAGATTGCCACCGGCCTCACTTTTGAAGAAACTGGCACCAATGCTAAAGAACTCTTTTCAACAACCGTCTTCATAGCAAGTGCAGGCTCATTGTCTCTAGAATAGCCAGGGACCAGGACTCGGACCGGCATGTGGCAAATGAAATCTTGAAGCTTGTAATGCACGGTCAAAGCCTGGCTCGGCTCTTTATCTCCCTGGGAACTAGACCCAAGGGGCACCAAAAGTAGTGCGTACCCGCTCCGTGAGGAAGAAATAGGTGGAGAGAGGGGTGGAGGAGGCTTGGTAGGTGTGGGAGAAGGTAATGCTAGTAGTGGCAGAGGAATAGTGGCGATGATAGGTTCTGGTAGGGGTGAAGGTTTGGAGGGTGGAGGTGTAGGAGAAGACAAAGGTGAAGATGGTGGCGTGGGTGGAGATGAAGGCAATGGCAGGGGTGTGGGCGTAGGGGTAGCTTGCTCAAGCTCGGATGATGCCGGTGAAGGGAGCGGCATCGGTAGCGGGGATGGTTGTGAAGGTGACGAAACAGGGATCGTTGTGAGAGGAGGTGATGAAGACGGTGGTGGTGACGGCAATGAGGATAATGGAGAAAGCGATGATGGAGATGTGGTCAATGGAGGCAGCGAAGATGGGGGTAGAGAGGGTGATGGCGAGGCGGAAGAGGTGGCAGGTCGTGGCGCCCATCTCCGACCTGTCGGTACAACACGTCGAGCGGTGTTGGAAGTAGAAGCGGTGGTGGAAATGGAGGGGGAAGGAGAAGAGTTTGCGCTAGCCTGAGCAGAGGCTTGGGTTTATGGAGGCCGTGAACGTTGAGTAAGAGACGGTGAAGGTGAGGGGGTATGTGAGGGGATAAATAATGGAGTGGGTGCTTTATCAACTGAAGGATCACAGGGATGCCCTTGGTCTTGAGACGGAGACGACTGCCTGGGCGGCGCTTGCTGTTGCTGCTGCTGTTTGTGAAGATCTACAATAACTCGGCGCATGACAGCCCAATCAATCATCTTCTTATCTTCCAAGCTGTAAACAAGTTCCCAGAACTCGGGACAGTCCTCAATCAAATGCCCATGTTGACGATGGAATCCACAGAAATGGAGCAAATTCCCGACCATGGGTTGGAAAGGCACAACCAAAGGGAGTTGCAACGCGCGGGTGGCCATCAAAGCCCTGAAAACATATGTAAGAGATTCCGACAACGAAGAGTGAGAAGCCCGCTTCTGGCAAAGTGGGTGCCGAGGGGTATGACAAGGTAATGGGGATGGTAGCAGAGGTTGTGTAGGTAAGGGGGATTGCGTAGGTGAAGGCGGAGGGCTTGAATGATGTGGAGGCGTGGAGGGAGCGGGAATATAATGGACGACATCCACCCACTCAGGATGTGACGTTTCCTTGACCAGAAGTGGAGAGGTGTGGGGAAATAAAATAGCGGAGGGCTGACTCATGAAGGGCTGATATGTGGAGGTATGTGGGTGTGTGGGAGCGGAAGGTCGACTCATGGAGGGATATGTAGTGGAGGGCTAACTTGTGGGGGATGGTGAAGAGAAGGGGTATGTGGAAGGCGAAGGTGAGGAGACTCGTGGTCAAGGGAAACTAGGAGTTGTTGGCTAATGAAGCGGGCTCGGCTGTAGAGTTGTTGCAAGGAAGTGATATCATTCAGGGCTAAGATGCATCTAAGCTCGGGCGTTGCATTAGAAATAACCATCTTGATCTGCTCGCCCTCCGGAATATGCCCCGGGACTTGCGTGGCTAGGCGACGCCAGCGGTCGGCAAACGTGGAGAATTCCTCGTCAGGCTTCATCTTCTCTTGGGCCAGATCCACCATAGAATATCTGGGCCCAACCTGGTCCTGGTATTGCTGAATAAATCTTGCTTGGACAGCTTGAAAATTCATCATCTGCTCTTGCAGTAACGTGAAGAACCAATCCTTGGCCGAGCCCTCTAAAGATAGGCCAAACAAATAGGCCATCAAGGGTTGATCATGCTGGAACTGGGCCGACTCATATAGGAAATCCTTCAAATGGACATAGGGGTCACCAATTCTACCGTAGCGATGATATGCGAGAATCTATGAACGTGGTGGAAGTTGAAGACCTTGGAATGCAAATGGGATATCCAAAGAAGTTTGAGGATTGATTCGTCGTTGCAATTCATCAAGCTGGCGTTGGGCCTGAGTGAACATTTCCTCGGTAGGAAGAGTCCGAGAAGGATATGGGCCAGCCTGAGCAAGAGAGGATGAATTTAAACCAGGATAATGATGATGGGTCGAATAAAGGTACCCAGCCTGAGGTGAAGGAAAGCCCGTTCCGGGAATGGAGGAATGCACGGGCCTGGAAGAATCGTGAATGTGGGAATGGGGATTGATCGGGCCAACAGTAGCACGGGTGGGATAAGAAGGCCCGTTTAAAGAATAGGGTCCAATGGAGGAATAAGGAGATGGGCCCGCATGGGAAGAGGAATCCACACGGGGATAAGAAGATGGAGACGTATAGGACTAAGGTACAGGGGCAAAATGCTCCATGGAGAGAGTGGAGACTTTATACAGAGAACTTCAAAGGAATACAAGGAGGGAAATGGACCTAAGACAAATGCAACTAGATGGAGACATACAAAGATGAACTAGACCAAATGAGCCTAATCTGACCAAATGAGCCTAATGATGATACCGCAACACACAATGGAGGGAAGAGATGAGAAAAGAATCAACCAATTGACCACCCAATCAAATTACAAATGATGCGCGAAAATTTTTTTTTATAAGTTCCCTTTTAGGACCTTAGTGGATTGATTAAGATATGAATTCACTCAACCACAAGGTACCTAACCAGGGTGGGGGACGGGAAACCGGCAGACTCTAAGGGACTCTCTCTCTCTCACGAATGCAGATCCTAAACTAGGGGGTGGTACGGTACAACCTGCTCGGCATCTGTGTGGGAATCCACGGCTCACGGGGACATACGGAGGTCCTCGGCAAGGTCCCCTAGTCGGCTCCAAGGAGTATGGAGACGAGAGGAAACCCTACCTCGGTAGGAATGCAACTAGATGTGATAAATATGCATGAATCCTATGCGCACCGGAGTGCATGCAAAGTCTAGCCTAGTAGCTAGCAATCAATAATCAAACAAACATGTAAGAAATGAAAATAAGTATGCAACAATGATATAAGAGCAGGGGGGAGATCAATAATCAGCACCAAGTGTCATGAAAATCAAATAACATGGCAATCAAAGTGAAGCACGGGTGCACTGTAGCACGACAAGGACGGTCTCTGTAAGACCGCTCAGGGAGATAGACGGTATGTAGACGACTGCATAATCTAGGGAGTAACGACAGACTAACACGAAAATCAGAAAACTCTGTAATGGAAGTGGACAGCAATCTGAAGCATACCAGGTTGAACGGTCTCCAAGTAGACCGCGTAAGATCTGGAACGGACCGACAGCAACCATGTAATAGCAACCAAACCAACACTATGGGGACAAAGGCGTACCTGTGCTAGCAAGATGAATGGCCAATAATAGACCGTATATAATGTGAACGGGCGGTAATGGACCGCTTATAACAGCATGCTTTACAGAAGAGTTGGCGCTATTCACAGAGAAGGGCGGTGGACTTTCAGCCGCAGAAACGATGGACGGCGCTGGAAGATCCGCGCAAGTTCCAAAGGATAGATAATGTGACCCAACCTGCAACCACTTCAGGAAGAGGACTAACACAGCAAAAGAAAGGGTCAGCAAATCACTAACATGATGGGCACTAGGTGTCCCACCATGATCGCCAAAAAATGGGTTGTTGACATGTTTTTACTTACTCTTCATTACTCTACCCGGACTCCAAAGTCCTTCCTATCCCTTCTACTAAATCGATGTGAGAAATAAATGGAAAATAGAAGGGGGACAGAAGGGCTGTGTAAACCTGTGTGATCGCCACCAAGGTGCCAAACGTGATAGACACGCCGTACCTTGGAAAGAGGGGAGGTACTAGCCTTTAACCAGCACTATAGGGGATGAGCGGCCCGTGAAGAACCGCCTTAAGGGTAGTGCGGCCGCTCGACAGACCGCTCATCAGTGCTGGGGTGGAACGCGGGATGAAGAATGAGGGATGATGAACGATCCATGATCGGCCGCGGGAAGGAGATGAACGGTGTAATATTGGCCGCACTTCCCTTAGAACGGACAGTCTGGAACCGCCCAACGCCACTACGCCCTAAGATGCAACGGTCCAACCTCCACCATTTCCGACCGGCCAGAAAGGATTGGCCTCGTGTTAATGTGTTGTTGACCTACGAAACAGAGTGTAGAACACAAAAGGAAACCCAAATTAGAACTATAGAATGTAGCAAATGCTCAAACGAAAGGAAATAGACATAACTAAACGGAATGGGGGATACCTGGGGGTTTTTAAACCCCTAGGGGCATCAAAAACATAGGAGGGTGTGTGAATGATAGTGCAAGTGAAGAAAAATGTGGAGAATGGGTGTGAAGAAAACAAGCATGCAACTAGAGGAGACGGGACTATCGAATGAAAAAAGACTCAAAATGAAGATTACTCCCTGGATCGGAGGCCCGTAGGGACAAAGAAGGCCTCCCGCTCTCGTGCTAGGTCACTCAAAGATTCGGCAGGGCTTCGCCGTCGACCAAAAATCTGCCCCCCTTTAAAAGGTAGCCTCTAGGGTCTATTTATAGAGCCTAGGAAAGCCAGCCTCGAAATTAGGGTTTTTAGGCATTTTCATGTCGAGATAATCAAAGGAAAGTCGTAGATAATCGAATTATCTCTCATCCAGAAGAAACGGCACTCAAAATGACTCAATATCCGCGGAGAAAATGACGGGAGAAGTTAGGGATAAAACCACGGATAGAGAGAAAAAACCCTTTGAAATTCTCAGGAATCGAGATGATGAACGGTCTCACGATAGACCACCCAACGGCGTGAGCGGCCATCTCCTAGGCCGTCCAACCCTGTCGGTGGAAATTCAATAAATAGATAATATTATCCAACTATCCATCGAATTGACCGAAAACCTCGCCGTTGGACTCTCATAGATGAACAGCTAATCATAGACCTTTCATCTACAAGCACGGGCAAGAGGAAACCGTCTATGCCTTGTCGGTGATAAATCAAAATAGTTAAGATAATTAGATAATTATCTAAAAACCAGCGACGTTAGGACTCTTAAGAGATAGACGGCTTAGGAGGTACCGCACAATGGTCTTATGCGGCTACTCCTAGGCCGTATATATGCTTGTCGGTGATAATTCATAAAATCAGCTAAATATCCCGTAAATATATGAACGGCCCAATATCAACCGCACATAGGTTGAACGGCTGGAGGTTGACCGCAAATGTACATGGGCGCTTGAAATTCATAGAAAAGCTCAATTAACCAAAACCAAGGCCCATCAAGCCCTGAATCAAATCGGACCCAGCTAGGGAGGGAGGCTACCCATAAAATTGGCCCAGAATGTGCCAAAAAATAGCCCAACGAGTGATGGACAACTCGAGACACCAATAAAGGGGAGTAAGAGAAATGACTCAAATTATCGGCAAAAAACTGGTGTCAACAGAGCCGTGGATATTTCACTTATTTATAGAGAAAGTACTCCCAGCGCAATGCGGCGCCAGTAGCATCATACCCCATGGTTTATAATAATATGTTTCCGGCAATCAGCCGAGGGGACTAGCATAGAGCCCTTGAACACAATCAGTGCTCGATCGCATCTTCAAGTATAAATCAAGCTACTTCCACGCATGTAAACAATATGGCCAAGAATGTACAATTTCAACAATAAGTTCATGATAAAGTAATCAATTATAAGAATGCTTCTATTTGAAACAAGGAATTTCAATAAACATATTAAAACTAGGTTACGCCATGGAAATAAATCAGTAGCATAACGGTTCATTTCTTAACTTTCATAATTTAAGATTAAGTGTCTTTGAACAATATGGCAAGTCCTAGACAATCAATAATTCATCTAGGAACCTTGGAATATCAACCCTTAGGTCAAACCTCGGGTTAAAAACACTCAAGAACTGTGATGGTCAATCAATGGGCCGTTACATGATCGTGAAGGTCTATCATTGATCCGTTAGAACGACTGAATCCAGAAATAATAAAACGGACTCAGTAAATGTGACGGCCATACATTAGGCCGTTAGATGAGCATGACGGTCTAATATGGATCCATTACATATCTAGAACCAGAAACTTCGATAGTGCTTTCTAACAATTGGGCTTTCATGGTACAACCAACTCGGCGTCCTAGTGGGAATCCCAGGCTCGCAGAAAATTACGGAGGCCTTGAAACACGATTTCCTAGTCCATTGGAAGGAATATCCAATAGAGAGGTCCTCATGTTCAAGAATATATTCCTATAGTGTAAAGTGTGAACTAATGACCATATACCGGAATATATGCCACGTACTTAAAGAAATTGACTCTATAGATAGAAAAGACTATGTAGCGATGTGAAACCATGATAAAAACTCCGTCATTACATCATTTAAAATCACAGTGTAAATACAAAACTATATAGTTTACCTAATGAAATTAACATAGCTTAAAATAACTTAAAATGCTCAAAACATGCAAATTCCTATCATGAATTGATCAATAAACTCAAAGTCATGAAAATCGGTCATAACTTAGATAACTAGGCTTATTTATAAGTAAACCTGACTATTCTTATTTCTGTCTCGGGAGGACAGAACACAGTTAATGTAACGGGCTAGAATGGACATGTCACAGGTCTGTGACGGTTTATCGTGGGGCCGTTACAGTGTTGTAACGCTCTAGTTATGGTCCGTTAGAGACAACAGAGAAATTTAAAGGTAACAGGGAATGTGACGGCTTATCGTAAGGTCGTTACACGTATATGACGGTCTAACTCTGATCCGTCAGAGTCCTGTTGACAGTATATAAAAAGATAAAAGATCATGCTTTGAACATATCATGTTTTAAAGAAGACTTAACTACTCTAGCCATGATAAAACGAAGTAAAAAGGCAATCTGGATGCATAGGTTGAAGTGATTGAACAAGAGAGTATCTTTTATCTTCAATTAAGGCTAAAGATATGTATGTATGCATAGTTCTATTAAAACATGAAATTCATGGTCTATAGTGCAAGAAATCAAACAAAACTAGAGGGCTTTTACTCCTAACTTGATATTCTTGCCATTCATGAGATGACCTACCTCTTTTCTGGACTTTAATCATCCAATTTAGGACTGTAAGACACGCCCTAATCCTTCCCTTCTTGTGAATTTGTAGCAACTTCACGTCGCTCTAACTCCTCATTCTCTTGACCTAAGGACGTGAAATTTTTAGGGTAAGAAGGTGAAACTAAGGGGAATAAAAAGTTCTAAAGAATCAAACCCTAAATACCTTGTTTTGATGATCTAATTCTCTGATCTTCAGTGGACCTTTGCTCAGATTCCTGGCTTGCTAAGGTCGTACCAGCAACTTTGGAAGCTCGTAACTTCTTGTGTAGTTGATCTCCTAGCATAAAATTTTGAGAGCTATTAGTCTAAAGTATTATAAATCAAAAGTTCTAAAGAACTTACCCAAAATTATGACTCATTACCTTGATTCCACGTGAGCCAAAGTAGGGGTCGTGCAGGTCAAACTAGGGTCTATTTATCGGGTTTTGACTAGGGTTTGAGGATTAAATCGATTCTAGAGTCCTTGTTAAAACTAGATCGACTTCAGAGAGTCCTTAACACCTCTACTAGTCTTCCCATCTCGATCCTTAAGAGATAAGCTAGCAAAATCTAATCTTTTGGCTTGTTCTTCACTTCACGGAACTAACAGAGCGTAACGGTCTAGTGCTGGCGCGTTACATGCATGTGGCGGTCGCATGATAGACTGCTACATCCACTATGCGTAGAATTCAACCTAATTCAAACTCTTTTATTTATTTATCCATATAATTATCTATAAAAATGGTATTTATTCTTAAAATTTATGAATATGCTAAATAACCTTCATGAATATGGGCCAAACTTAATGGGCTTGGTCCATGAACCTATTGTGTTTCAATTAAATAGGCTAGGTTAATTGTTTACCATATTTGTGCCTTAATAATGATTTATTTAACCCAATATTCATTATTTAATTCATTTAGACTTTTAATAATTCCAAAAAATTCTTAATTATACCAGAAATAAGTTATAAAAATTCTGGGGCACTACACAGATGGCTCCATTCGAAACTCTTTATGGAAGGAGTTGCCGATCACCTTTGTGCTAGGATGCGGTAGGTGAGAAACAATGGCTAGGACCAGATCTCATTTCAGAATCATCTAAGAACATTCGGATTATCCGGGATCGTCTACAAGTTGCACAATCAAGACAGAAAAGTTATGCAGATAACAGAAGGAGAGACTTAGAATTTCTAGTAGGAGAGCATGTATTTCTGAAAGCTTCGCCTATGGAGGAGTTCGAACATTTGGCATTCATGGCAAGCTAAGTCCTAGATATATTGGCCCGTTTGAGATTCTGGAGAGAGTTGGAGAAGTTGCCTACAAGTTGGCTTTTCCACCCAGTTATCTAGAGTACATAATATTTTCCATATATCTATGTTGCTGATAAGTGTGCATTTGTACGAGTTAATTCATGATATACATACGTTTTATGAGCTTTAATGTTAATAATTATACACTTATCACACTTAATATCGATTTCTGATTAAAATACTTAGTTTGATGAAATTTTTATAATTTGATCAATAAATATGTTATTTTGCAGGCACTCGACAAGAACTCCACAAGTCTGTGCCAAAATAAGTCAAAGCCCATAGCCGACCAAGCTCAATCTTAATTCAAAAGAAAAAGAAAACTATGAACATATATATATTCTATGTCTGAATAATCTATATATATATATATATATATATATATATATATATATATATATATTTATATATAGATATATCTCTATCTATCTATTTATATATATATATATCATACTACTATATATATCTATAATTCAAATAAAGAAAAGGAAAAGAAATAAAAATAAATAAAAATCAAAATAACACAAATATTCACTTATATATATATATTCATATAATGTATATATTCATATAATATATTCTTAATATATATATTTATATATATACACACTTATATATAGATATATATCTTCATCATATATAATCGCCACCTTTACATAATATATATAATTCTAATATCTTTATATAATATATATCTATATCTTGCATGCACGTGAGGGCTTCGCGTAGGCTTCTCAACATGAGCCATTTCACACAAAGCTAGCCATTTTCCTTTTAAATGCATGCATGGCCATTTCACGTAAAGCTCATATACATGCAGATGGCCCTTCTCGTGGACACGATCAATGGGCGATGCAAGGCTTCTCAATGTGGGAAGTCCAGCATTAGCTAGCGGGTCAAAGGCCAGCAGAAGGCGCTTCAACGCGTTGCAAGCGGCTCTTCGTGGCGGGCTTCATGCACTTGAGGCGGTGGCGACGTCGGATTCCTCATGCGGCCAAGTCAACACGCAGGCCAGCACACGGGCCGGTTCTTCATTCACGCGAGGGCGTTCACACACGAGGTTCACACGGTTGACGAGGCTTGGCGTCAACACGGCAAAATGAGAAAGCGGGGGGCCTTCTTCTCCATGCGGCTTCGTTGGCAGTGGACGTGGCAGGTTGGCTTCGGTGGGGTCTTCAACGCACATGCACTTGGGGTCTTCAAACGGGCTTGGCAGGGCGCATGAGAGCGCCTGACATCTTCGCACAATGTTCAAATGGGCTGCGGCTTCACACACGTGGCCAGTGGCTTCACACCAAAAGTAGGTGCCGCAAAGAGCAGAGCCAAATGGAGATGTTCACATAATACAGGGGTTAGTTGAAGGCCTATAAAAAGGGGTACGAGGTGTGTTCAGGGGGAAGCTTTGTAATATGTTTTTAAGTTCTATTGTTGTCATTTGTTTTTGTGAAAGCTTGTTAGAAATTTGTGAGAGTTAATTTGGTGTTATTGAAGAAGCAAGGAGAGAGAGAGGGGCAGGAGGCCCCTTCAGGTTCTAATTTCTTTCAATCTTATTATCCATTTAAATTATTAGAAGTTTTGAAATTTTGTAAGTTTAAGTGGTTGTTATTACAAGTTCTTAAGATTTTAACCATTTCTTAGCCATTTACATGTTTTTCTAATCGTTATTTCAATTTCTTGTCTTCTTCAAAGTTTTTCATCTTTCAATTCTATACATTTTTCTTTCTATCAGTTCCTCTAATTCCTCCCCATTTTTAAGTTATTATATATTTTTCTAAGTTCTATCCTGGCACGTTACTATTCATCTGAGTTGATATTTTATTTTGTTCCTCTATTTTGAAGCCCTTCCAGTCCTCTTTTCTTTTTGAGTTCTTCATGAAAGTTGTTCTTCTCTTTTAGATCTAAATTTTCTTCATCTACCACTTCCTCTGATTCTTCACCGTTTTTAAATTATATTCAATTTTCAAAGGTTCTATCTTTTACATGTTTACTGTTCATCCGCGCTGATAGATGTCAGTGTTTCATATTTTTCACCATCTTCCTCTCATTTTCTGTCTCTACACTCTTCATAAAACTTCTTCCTAACTCTCAGATCTTCAACTTTGTCTTCTGTCACTTCTTCTAATTTTGTCTGGTTTTAGAGTTATTTCTATTCCTATCTCACCATATTTTCATTATAATTTTTCATGTATTCTTCTATCTATTCCACCCCTTCTAAATTGCATCCAAATCTCCCTAAGGCGATTTTCAATTCAATTTTCATGATTTTTAAATCTTAAAAACTCAAGGTTTTCAACTTTCAAATCTACTTCTCCCTGTGGATTCGACTCGGTCTCATCACTTAACTATTCTATTTATTTAATTTGTGGGCCGAATATTTTAATTTGGTAGCAGGGCGTATTAACGACGTGTGGTTTCCCGCAATCAGCTGCGGAAGTATGTTTATGACCCCTCGCACATCATTCAACATGGGGATCTAGAGCTGAAAGAAGATTTAACTTATGAAGAGAAACCCATCAAGATTTTGGACAGAAAACTACAACAACTCAGGAATCGGTCTATACCAATAGTTAAGGTTCAGTGGAGTCGACGTGGGATCGAGGAAGCCACTTGGGAGTCTGAAGAGACTATCCGAAAACAACATCCTGAATTATTTTGAGGGTAGTAACCTTGGTTTTTCCTATTTAGTCAGTGCAGTGAATTTGCAGGACCAAATTCCTTAAAGTGGGGGAGGGTGTAGCATCCCGAGAAATAATAACTGGAAAATAGTTATTTTAATTGAAAATCCCTTTAAATGAAATTTTAACTAATTTATAAAAAATCTAGAAAATTCATAATCACGTAGAGGACTAAAAGTTTAGAAGAATTATCTTCTTGGTCAAACCCTAAATAAAATTTTAACCAAGTTGAATTGACATAATTAGGGCTAAAATCGAGCTAGGTTAGATCGAACCTTAGATCGCCAAATTCGAGCCCGAATCCCAACCATTTGGGCCAAACCAGGCCCATTCGATCGGCCTAGATGTATAGCACATTTCCCCTCTAGTGCCTCTTCGAAACCCTAACCCTAGTAGGTGAATTTCGGAGAGTTGGCGGCGCGACTCGGTCAATCTGCGATTCCCGCGCACGTCGAGTTGTGGGACTCTATCCTCTTTCAATCGACCCTTCCAGAATCAATTGATCCTATAAACCTATCCTTACCTAACCTAGTAACTCATTTTGCTGCGGCGGCCGACGAGGAGCACGATCGAGGGTGAATTCCGGCATGTTCTTGGAGGGTGTTCTTCGCGCATTCGGCGACCGACGCCCTTCTTCTTCCTTGATTAAGGTAGGCTCTAGTAGACCCAACCTCAAGTAAAATATACCATTGGATTCATCTTCGAGTCCTCTTTCTTTTGATAGTAAAAGCCCCAAGTCTTATTCAGTATGGCCTTCATATTGCCAGTTTTAGTCAGAGCATGTCGTATTAGGGCACCGATCTTGTACCTTCTCCTTCTCTCGATTGAATGCTAGGTTAAGCAGGTTGAAAACTTTAATTGAGCATGCTATATTGTGCATTTTCTTGTTATCTTTCTAGTGATAGCTTGTTGCCCAATTTTCATGCACCATACCGAGCCAATTTCTTGCTACAATCGAAGTCTGTCGGAGTTCGCCGGAGGTCGGACAGGGCGTCACGTATGCGGTCGTAACATGGACCGCTTATGACCCTGGCGGTCTCGCGACTGACCGTTTTTCCCCCTTGCAGGTTTAAATCCCTTTTGATCTAAACGGTCCCTCGATAGACTGCAAGGTCTGGGGTTAGCGGTCCTCTGCATGACCATTTCTATGTACTGTTTAAGTTACAATTGCTTCACTATACCTTGTTTAGCTATCGTAAGTAGGGTAGAAACTCATTAATTCAAATGGAGCATATGGAATAATCCTGACAATTGTTAACTGTGATCATGACTGCCAACATCCTTTCATCTTTCTTTTCATTCAAATGTGTCATTTTGACTATTCCTTGAATTGTTACATAAATTGCTTGAATTAAAGATTTCTATCCTTGGATTAATTGTTAGGATTTGTTTGATAGTCACTTCACTCCGGTGATGCTGACTGACCACTATACATTCATTTTTCGCGATTTCATTTAGCCCTCAATTCTTGTAATAGTTGGGACTCTCCGCCGGATATTCCTTCCGTCGGACTAGGACCTCTATTATGAGACCTCCGTAAGCCCCCGCGAGCCTGGGATTCCCACTAGGACATCGGGCAGGTTGTACCCACAAAACCTGAACCTTTCCACTCGTTCGAATCACTTGTTTTTGCCTGAGCCAGAGTCGGGATTGTCCTGTCTATTGCGGCCCTTCTGAGATCGTTTCTGTAAGTGCGCAGTCCAGTCATGACCACCAGACTGTTTGAACGGCCCTCCTATGACCGCATTTAACCGGCTGTGCGTCGACCTTAGTCCTCTGGAGTCAGTAGTATATGCAGTCGTTAGTAGACCGTTTACCTCTTCAAGCGGCCCAACCAGGACCGTCTAGTCCTGATTGCGGCCCATATTGCACCGTTTTCTACTCTTTCACTCTGGGTTTGGATCTTTGACCCAGCTAGCCTTTTTACGGTCCAGCCTAGACCATTTTCTCATCTAGGCGACCTGATCATGACCGTATCTAGCCAGAACTTGTTTTCATGTGTTTCGTGCTTGTTTTATACTCATGAATCTCTTGACTTCTCAGTCAATTATTGAAATACCACTTGATCTTAGTTGGTAAGTTACATAGCTTAACCTTAGAATTCTGGTCGATTCTAAATGAATGTCTAAGATGGTTACTTAGGATCTTGGATCCACCAAATCAATGCCAACGTATCATAAGGGCCAGGTCTGGTCCTGGGAAGAGCCCCCGAAAAGTACTAGTGCCCCGGGGAGTTGTAATGACATGGTGAGGCATTGCACCGAGTGCATGACTAGCATGATATCTATGACATTCGTTCATTTCGATATTCTTGGAATTCCTACATGGAATTAATTCTACTTGACTTGCTTGTTTATTTGCTTGATCGGCCAAGTGCATGGAAATGATATATCTCAGTTCTATTTTATTCTCATTCCATTCCTGCTTATGTTAGTTGTTTATCGCCATTTATTTTATTCACATGACATTAATTTAAATTGTTAATTACTTAAACCATGCCTGCTATTATCTACTGAGCGTTCGTACACCCAGTGTTTCCCCCATTTCAGGTAGCTCCGATGAGGATACGCAAACAGACGAGGATGGGCAGGAGTGAAGACCAGAGTGGACCTGATAGTCGTGAACTGAGAGCTGTCTTGGTAGTTTTGTTGAGTTTTGTTAAGTCCTTGTTTAGTCCAGTCACTGAGTGACTACTTAGAGTTGTAATTTTTCTTGAATTTCGTCTCTTGAGTCGTAAGATTGGATACCGTGGTGTTGTTGGAATTGTTGGACAAGTTATTTTGATGGTTGATTTAAATTGGTAATTTTGGAGCTATTTGTTCCCTTGCAATTATATTCTTTTAAATTTTGCTTTTCGCTTTGTTCTATCATGAATGTATAACTGCTGCGTTCCGATATTCCGCGTCGGGGCGTGACAAGGACATATATTTTCTATCTGGAAATCCACTCTATGCGTAGAGACTAGTCCTTCGCCTAGTACCATGGGTCAATTTACATATGTCTAGAGTAGGTAAGTGCATTTCTAATACATATCTGAAACCTCACGTACACAGTCAGGGGGAGTTTGTGCATTCTCATATCATCCCTATAATTCCACTTCATGCACCTTAATTTCATCTCATACATTTTGATAGGGAGCGTTCAGAATAATTCTTTAGTGATTGAACAGATCATTGCTCAAAAATGTCGACTTTCAGTGTCGACTCCTTTGAAAACTCACTCTATCTTTCTTGAATCTGTCTGATATACTCTCCGTTTATCTGATCTATTCTCATCCTTGGCATCAGTATCTGAGCATTTCTTGGAATCATTTTTTGAATCTAATCAAATGACAAACTGATAGGCATGTTCATTAATCTGAGCTGTTGAATTCAGAAAGCTTCTCTTATAAGAAACAGTAATGAACCTTGAATGAATTGTTGGTTTAAACTTAATGATCTTTAGAGACTAAAAACCAAACTCAATGAAGAAGGACTGTGGAATACCTTTTAATAGTTCTTAACCATTTCGTGCATGTCATGTTTAATTGAGTCTTGCAAAATCTAATTTTTTCTAGACTCAGGCTAAATTGGTTGAGAAAACCTGAAAATATGTATTGTTCTTAAACAACACTTTCTGAAAATCAAATGGACAGCTGTGTCAAAAAGATAAATCATATACTCTAAAAGCAAAGCAATGATTGAATGCACTGAGAAACTAGGTACTTCATCAATGAAATAGAGAAAAACTCATGTCATGAAGTGCTTCAATTTATCTTTGTTCAGAAAATAAAAGGTTAGTCCCACTGTGTAACTAGGGGTACTGGCGTCTGATAAACATGTACCCTTACGCAAAAAGGTGAAAACTATACCAAAGATAGAATAGTAGATCTTACTGAGTAACTAGGAGTACTGGTGTCTTATAAACGTGTACTCTTATGTAAAAAGGTAAAATTATACTTGACTGCTCTAAAGCAATAAAGAAAAGAAATACATGAAATCGTCTCTGCTCCTCTGAAAATTAATTCAAAACTATGGAGTTTGTTTAATCTCAATACAAGTTCTGGTCTATCCTGATGATGCCTTGAGGCTTAGATAAACAAGATAAAGTAAGACATAAGCTGACATGTCCCATGTGCTCCTGGTTCATTACTATTAAAAGCTTATACAGACTGGTTCTCACATAGTGAAGTGGCTAGTCTCTCACTTTCATAATTCTTTAAACCACATAAGTTCAGGAATGCACTATCTGCTCTCTTATACTAGAAGAATATGTGATTTACTTGCTTGGTTACTGAAAAGCCTAAATAGTTTGTCACATCAGATTTCTTCTTCATATTAATATCTTCCTATTATCCTTTCTGCTAATGGCAAAGGGGGAGAGATTTTGATGTTGATAAGTCTTTTGGTGTTGATGGGGAGAGAGAGTTTGATGGGGAAAGTGTTTTGCATTTGCATCTTTGCATCTCTTGAATTTTGTTGTGTGAATACTATGTGCATATTGCTGTGAGCATAATTCTTGACTCTTATTAAAACCATTGTTGACATCACAATGTAAATGTGTTTCCATCATCAAAAAGGGGGAGAATGTTGTGGGAGCTTGTGTGGGATGATATATTTCATGTCATGTCTCTTTGACTTAATTCTCTGAGTTTAGTTTCCTATTTTGTTTTGATGATTGACAATAATACATTCTGTTTTTCAGCCCTTGGATTTTGATAAATAATGATGTTCAACACTGTTAGCATGTCATAACTTCATAAACATGCATTTCATACTGAGGTAGGTGCATGATAGACTTTGTTCATAATAAAGGTCTGTGCACATCGGTCTTAGTCATTGATAGGGTCAGTGCACGTTTCTGTAGAAACACACAGAAAGTAAGTGCAGGTTTTTGCATTGTGCGTATAAGGTCGGTGCAGGTTTAGCATTTTGCTTGCATATAGCCGGTGCACATTTCTTTAGAAACACACATAAAGTAAGTGCAGGTTTTTGCATTGTGCATATAAGGTCGGTGCAAGTTTTGCATTTTGCTTGCATATAGTCGGTGCACGTTTCTGTAGAAACACACATAAAGTCAGTGCAGGTTATGCATCGCGCATGTATAGGTCGGTGCAGGTTTTGCATTCTGCATGCAATGGTCTGTGCATGTTTCGCCTTTCGCATGTAGAAGTCAGTGCAAGTTTTGTCATTTGCACACAAGGTCGGTGCACACATCTGCCCCAAACATATGAAGTCGGTGCACATCCTTCACTAGGCATAACAAGGTCAGTGCATATTTTTCATTGTGCCATACAAGGTCGGTGCACACTTGTAGTAAGTGCATATATGGTCTGTGCACATTCATGCATAATGTCAAACCAAGTCGGTGCATGTTTTACCTCAAGCGTATAAAGTCAGTGTAACGTTTGCATCATGCACATATATATATATAGGTCGGTGCATACATTGTGTGTCTGCATATAAGAACAGCATAGAGGTCAATGCATCTTTCTACTGTGATATACAAGGTCAGTGCATCTTTGTCTTTCTATGCACATTAGGTCCGTGCACATTCTGATCGGCCAGCATATAGGTTCGAGTATATCTCTGCTCCTTCAATAGAAGGTCGATGCACACTTAGATGGTCTGCTTGCTAGGGTCGGTACATACTTAGTTGTTAAGCATGTAAGGTCGGTGCACATTTAGACTGTCTGCATAGTTGGTGCATATTACTATGTTGCATATATAAAGTCGATGTTAGCAGTATTCCCTCTGTGCTAAAAGCTAACACTCTCGTCTGTTTGCCAGGTCAGTCACATGGTCGAACATATGATGGGTATACTGGCAACCTGTGAACTTATCTCACGAGGAAGTCAAAGTACCAGGTTAATGGCACGTGATCCAAGGTAAAGTTCGAAAGAAGATTCATCCACGTGGAACAGTGCGTCATCAGATCTTTTTGACACTTGGACCACGCGCTTCCATCATCGGACACGTGGAGCTTTACCAAAGCATCTGCTACTGGAATTTTGGGCGGGAAACGTGGTTCCCACGTGCCCTCTTCTTGCGAGGCCATATAAAAGGACACGATCCCTCAGATCTAAGGAGAGTGGAGATAATAGAGGAAAAAATATAGAGGAAGTGAGCGAGCGCAAGAAGCAGACGAAGTCTTCGAAGCTGAAGAGAGCCGAAAGCTGAGAGGAGAAGCTAGAAGGAGATCAGAGTATCGTAAGTTTTAATTTGATGAGAGGTTAGAAGAATTTGCATTTGTAATTGACTCGTGGACCAAATCCAGAGTCAATCTATTTTTAAAGAGATAAACTGTTGTCTCATTTATTTCTTTCGTTTTCATTTTTCTAAATTATGTCAAGCTGTGAGTCAGCGGGCGAGGGTGAGTCCTCGGACAGCGAAGCTGTAAAGCTCAGCGGTAGCAAGCTGTGAGGCTCAGCAGTCTGGGATCATTTCCCCAAAGCTGTGGATCAGCGGTTTGTAGGGATTTAATCCTTGAAGCTATGGATCAGCGGATCGAAGCTGTGAATCAGCAGTAAGCCACACTTAGTTTGAGTGTGGGGTGGATGTAGGTGAAAACTGAACCACCTAAAATCCCTGGTGTTCTGTGTGTTTGATTGTGCGCTCTTCATACTTGTTCATTTCTCGCTTAGATGAATGTATAGGATCGTCAATCGAAATTAACTCTGTCTCATCATATATTGCCTAATCTGCTTGCTTAGATGTTTTTACTCCCCCTCTATGTCTGTTACTGTCAAAATCTGGTCATAGATTCTTATATCTGTGATTAGTGCATCTGATAGTTTCATAGTAGAACCTTTAATTCCGTAGTTACTTTTTCTTCGTGTTTTAAAGGGGTAGATCTATTCTCCTCCCCTCTAGATCTTAGCGTCCTCCCGTTCCAACAGCTACGTCGACCCCTTTTCCATATGGTGTCGACCCTACGTAAAAGCGGTCTTGACTCGACCGCTATCTTCAACAAACTGTCTCCTCTTGCCCGCGTTCTCCCAGTTCATGTCTAAACCGTGGTTTGACCTAAAGGGTTAAGTCTACTCTGTTCCAAGATGGTCTTTTGATTATCTGGAACCCAAATTCAATAAGTTATTAATAATATATGGAAATTTAATGAATGTACCGTTATGCTGCCGGATTCCTTCCATAACATGACCTTGTCTTTAATTCGACCTTGAACTCACATGTTCTTTTTTAGTATGTTCTTATCTTGATTTGCTATCATGAACTTATTGTTTGAACATTACATTATTGGCCTACATTTATATTTCTTGTGGAAGTAACTTGATTTATAACTTGAAGATGCAAGAGCGGGCACGGATAGTGTCCAAGGGCTCGACACTAGCCCCCTCGGCAGATGGTCGAAAACATACTGTAAACCATGGAGTATGATGAATACTGGCGTCGCATTGCGATGAACTTATACATTCTTGTTACATGACTTTCTAGTGCATAGCCTATATGGTTATAAAAAGTACATTCTCGTTACATTCTAAAACATTCTCGTTAATGAAAGGTCACATTATATTCTTACTTGATCATGCCCTCATTCTACATGAACATTCATATCTCTATGGTTCATGTCTTGTTTATAGCGTTGTTACTTGGGTTTTATCGCATGTTTTACCATATTTCTTTTGTCTTACCTTCTAGAGCTAAAATGTTAAATACTTAAACTTGCCTTAATATTGATACGAAGATACCTACTGGGCAAGTGTGCTCATTCCCTAGTTTTTCAATCTTTTTAGGAAACTCTAGCGGAGATTCGGACTACTCTAGTCATGGGTCCGAGAGCGATTGATGGTCAAGAGAAGCCCTAGATAATTAAGAGTCATGAGTCACATTGTTATTAAGTTCCTTCACTGTAATAGGCGGTGAAGTTGATCATGTTATGTAATTTTTCTTTTATTGTATCAAGTGAGTTGTTATGTCAAGGAGTCAAATGTCTTTATAAACTTCGATCATCATTTTTCAATAAAGTTTGGAATTTTCGAGTACATCATCTTGTGTTCACTCTTCTATGTGTGAATGTTTAGTGCTCTGATTATCTTGCTGGCTTGAGGCGTATTGCCGACTGTTCACATTATCGACTTAGTTTTCGCTACATATCTCGGGACGTGACAGTTAAGTTGGTATCGGAGCTTAGGCATAAGTAAGTCCTAGGAAAAAAACGTCATGTCATAGGCTAAGTCCAAGGTTTAAGGACCCATACCTATGAACTAGGAAGAAATTTTTGAACCCATGTGAGAATTGGGTAGAGCCCGAGATGAGATAGTTATTTAGAAATTCATCTTTAGGTAAATCTATTCCCATCCTGCTTTTGTATTATTTGATACTGGTGCTTCCCATTCTTTATATCTACTACTTTTGTTAAAACCTTGCTAGTTTCGCCTGTTCCTTTACCTTCGGACCTAACAATCAAAACGCCTTTAGGTCCTGGAACTAAACTCACAACCCACTACCTAAATAGTAAGGTAACTATAAAAGTCCATAATCTTCCCACAAATCTTGTATGCCTAGATATGGAAGGCTACGATACTATCCTAGGCGTAGATTGGCTTATTGACCATTATGTCGATATTAATTGTCGTAATAGAAGGATTTCTTTCCATAAATTGGATCTTCCACGATTTTCTTTCCTTGGCATCAAATATAGGAAACATCATATCCTTATTTCTTCTCTTCACGCCTGCAAACTTATTTTGCAAGGTTATGAAGCTTTCTTTGCTTCCGTGATCATTACCGAGACCAAGGAAATCATCTTAGAAGAAATCCCTATAGTAAGAGAGTTCCCCGATGTCTTTCCATCCGACTTGCCTGGTTTACCGCCCGAAAGGGAAGTAAACTTCTCTATTGAACTCATTCCTAGAGCATCACATGTTTCAATAGCTCCTTACAGGATGTCCCCCACAAAACTCAAAGAATTAAAGAAATAACTTCAGGAGTTATTAGACAAGGGCTTCATTCGACCCAACACATTCCCTTGGGGTGCGCTGATCTTGTTCATCATGAAGAAGGACGGTTCTCTCACATTATGTATTGATTACCGTCAGTTAAATCAACTCACAATCAAAAATAAATATCCATTGCCGCGTATCGATAAGCTGTTTGACCAAATTTCTGGTGCAGAATACTTTTCGAAGATTGACCTTAGGTCTACTTACCATCAGCTAAGGATCAAAGACGAAGATATTTACAAGAGGACTTTCCGGAGCCAATATGGGCACTATGAGTTCGTATTGATGCCGTTCGGTTTAACCAATGCCCCTGCAGCATTCATGCAACTCATGAACAATATTTTTAGGCTTTATCTCGATCGATTTGTGGTCGTATTCAATGATGACATTCTCATATACTCCAAGACCAAGGAGGACCATGAAGAGCATTTAAGGATAGTTTTGCAAACACTAAGAGAGCATCAATTCTACGTGAAGCTCAGCAAATGCGAGTTCTGACTAAAGGAGGTCTCTTTCCTTGGTCATATTATTTCAAAGGAAGGTATCGATGTGAATCCTTCTAAAGTAGAAGCTGTCTAGAATTGGAGCCGATTGACAACTGTATCAGAAGTTAGGAGTTTTCTTGGTCTGGCTGGCTATTACCAGCGATTCATCAAAGATTTCTCAAAGATAGTTGTTCCTTTGACCAGACTTACAATAAATGAGAACCTTTTTATATGGTCAAAGGATTGTGAAGCAAGTTTCTTGACTCTCAAGGAACACCTCACTACGACACCTGTTCTGGCACTACCTGTCGAAGGTGGTGGCTTTGAAGTCTACACGGATGCATCTGGCATTGGCCTTAGTTGTGTCCTTATGCAACACGGTAAGGTGATTTGTTATGCCTCTAGGCAATTGAAGCGTCATGAGGAGAATTACCCCATGCATGATCTGGAATTGGCTGCGGTTATCTTCGCCTTGAAGATCTGACGACATTACCTTTATAGGGAGAAATTCACCATATTTTCAGACCACAAAAGTCTAAAGTATATCTTCACCCAGAATGATTTGAATATGAGGTAAAGAAGATGGCAGGAGTATCTCAAGGATTTTGACTTTTCCATTCAGTATCACCCTGGCAAAGCAGGAAACCTCTAGCAACTCTAGCAAGTCTCAGAAAAGGTATGATAAAGAAGATTTTTCTCATTTGAACCTAGATATTGATAAAGAAGAAGAAGGGTGTATGATTGCCAATATCCGGTTGATGCGGGATGAAATGAGACTCGATGCCAATTTGATGCGAATCTGGGACTCTAGGCGACGACCCGACCAACAATGACGCGAACAACAAGGTTAACTAGACGTGACGCCAAGAGCTCCTATGGGATATATGCTGTTAACAGAAACGCAAACTCACGAGTCGTCCCTTGCAAGGGAAACGCGGGGATTTGCGCGGTTGAGAAACCGACAGTGAGTCAAGGGCATTCGGCTCTTTTCATGGGCTCGGGTCGAGTCACGGGATGGGTCACGCTCGCTCTATCGCAGCGGTGATCAAAAATGATAACGAGTTAGAATTCTATCACTCAAGTAGCGGCATTCAAACATATACGAACTAAGAAAATGCCAAACAAGAGGAGCGAGAATGTACCTCCACGCTCTGAGCGTGGGGAAGACTTTCCCGACCAAGAACTGTAACTCCCGGTACAGTAATTGTGAATAATTGTGGAAATAGAATTATAGCCCACTCCACGCAGGGAGGTAAAAGACTACAACAGTGATCCGGGAGCACAGATCTTGGGTTGACGGGTAGTACGACGGTGACGCTCGAGCGGATGCGGACAGTCGGTTCGGTTCAGTTCAGCTCGGGCCCACAGGACAGCAAGCGGGTCCGGCTGCTGGGACGGCGGCGTCCAGGCATCTCCTTGCTACGACGGCCGGCTGGAACGTTGCTGGAGTGTCCCTGGTCAATCCCCAGGAGCGGTGGCCGTTGGATCGTAGTCGGAGATTTATGGGAGAATTAACTCTATCCTGCAATCCTGTCTCGGGACAGACCTGCGCGATCCGGCGAGATCGGCTCCTGGGCCTAGATCTGGAGTCGGATCGGAGCGAAACTGACATTGTTGCGAAGTAGACTCAGAGAGCTACGACATAAATGAATTTCAGATGCATCGAACAATAGGATTGGAAATGAAAAACTCTGTGGCACTGTAACTTTTCTGGATCGAATTACATAATAGTCAGGACAGATTGGGATCTGCTTGAGAATGACTTTTGATCGAGGGGAAAACGATGGATCTGGATGATGAAATTAATTTTTGTGAAAGAGGGGGATGTGGGGGACGTGCACAAATGTTTTGGTAATTTTCTGATATGGCTAAGGGTGTGGGAAAAATAGAAGAACTGGGTACTGTCTCGCAGATCTGTAAACAGGCAGATTGCGCGGGTGGAAAGAAATCATTGGGAGGCAAGGCAAACGATGGCGGATTGACACGAAATTTGAACTGGAGATTGCTAACAATAAGGGGAATGATCTATCAAATTTTTAAGATCATCACATAAACGGATTTTGAGAACCAACTTTTTCTTTGAGCTTCTATCTTGAAACTCAAAATTCTGGACCGCAAACCAAAGAACGGGTTGTGGCGGCGCGATGGCGGCTCAGATGGCGGAGGCGGTGGCAGAGGCTAAGAGTCACACCCAGCAGAGGTGATAAACCTTAGAATCACTCCATGATCAAGGCATCACACCTTGGAATCATGCAACCATCACAGCTGCAAGGGGAAGAGAGAGGGGCGCCCTTGGGCACATGGAGAAATTACTGATTTTTTCTTCAAATTCCTCATGGAAATAATGAAATACAAGAGTTTTATAACTCTAGCTAAATGACCTATACTAACCTCAGATCTAGGGTTAGGGAGGGGTAATTAGGGGATATGAAATTCTAATTTCTTCTCCCATGGTCAAATTAAATAATAAAATTGAAAGGGGGTAAAGGAAGGGGGCGCCCCCTTAGAATGGCATCTTGGACTTTTATTCTTGGTCCAAGTTTAAATGGTCTTCTTGGTCCAAGTCCACCATGGACCATGGACCAGCCCCTATGGGCCCTAGAAGCTAGGTGGCCCAATGGGAGAGAGGGTGAGGGGCCTGCTGGGCCTAAGTGGCCTTTTTACAAAGAAACCCATTAATTCCTAATGACTAGCCCATTAGCTTATAATTGCCTTACAATTGAACCCAAATGACTCAATGCAATAAAAAAAATTAGATGTCTTGCTCCGATGTCCCATCAATTCTCCCCAGATGGGAAGAACTCGACCCCGTCGAGCAAGGGGTGTTGTTGCTCATGTATCACTCTTGCGAACCTGGATCCATCCTTGGTAGCTCTGCTCGGGTGATCCACGTGTCATCGGCTGTAGGTCGTGCTCTCCACCGTACCAGGTAGCGCGGGTGCGCTCCACTCCTAATAGTCGTCACCTGCTCATCCTGTATATGTTCTATATGCTCACGCTGCTGTGGGAATGAGACTAGTGGTGGACACTCAAGGGCGAGGTCACTCTCAAGGGGAGGAGACGGCTCGGAATGCTCACTGGGAATCACCGCTGGGTCTCTATAGGTGACTAGATCCGATACATGGAAGCTGGAGCTGATCCCAGACTCTTCCCTGGGCAAGTCTAAAACATACACATTTAGACCCGACTTGCCTCACACTCGAAAGGGACTGGCACTGCGAGTTTACAATTTTCTTCACGATTCCAGAGGGAAACCATTCATGCTTGACCCTGATCATGACATATTCATCCTCTCGGAACTCATGGTGGTGCCTTGACCATAAAGCAACTCATTACATCGTGCATTGCTAGCATTTGACATGACTATGCAACTCCCTATGCACTCGACACATGCATGTATAGACTCCTAACAAACTGTACAAATAAAGAAAAGTAGACTCACACTAGACCTTAAACCCCTACATGATGCAGTGGTGGTCCAGAACACCCATATGTCTGACTTGCATACACACGACATAACCAAGTGTTGGTAGGATCATAGAATCCTAGACATCCTGATATGCACCATTTATGCAATGACTTCCTATTGGACTGGAGAGGTTTGGGAGGGCCAGGAGAGCCAAAGTCACCTTCTTCATTACCCCTTTAAGATGGTAAAGTATGTATCTCTTTCCGAGGAACGAGCCCCTTGTTGAGTGTAGGTGGACTGGCCCATGTGGGAGGGGTGTGATAGGGGACTTCCCTGACAAGGTGGAATGGAGGTTGTGGGTCACAAGGCTCACTAGGGAGGGGATCAAAAGGATCAAAGAATGTGTGACCCCTCGCGATGGGTTCCCATGACAAAGGGTCAAAAGGATCAAGAAAGGTTAGGGATCCGGTGATGTAGCTCCCTTTCGGCCCCGGTTATAGGTCCCCAATGTAGGCCATCTCCTCGTCAACTAAGGGGATCAAGGAAGTTGCTGGCTCTTTAAGATGTGTGGATTTCTTTATGGGAGAGAAGGTGTCATGGGGTGAAAAATGGTGGAGCTCTTCAGGTAGAGGTAAGAGCAAAATGAGCTCACTGGTGTATGGACCCACTGTGCAGACGGAAGTAATAGAACCCAAGGATGGGTAGATTAAACCAATGCACCTGGGACGTGGGTTGGGCCTAACAACCGACATGCTGGTCAGCTCCATTTGCCAACCTAATCCTTCAAGCAGATCATCCATGGTGTCCACGAAGTAAGAGGATTGGAAGGTGGTGCGAAAAGAGGTAGTGGACACTACCTGTAATGCTGGCTCTATGGACGGGTAGCAAGGGATCGTGACATCCGGAAATAAACCTGTCCTTAACCAACTCACTAGAGGTTCCCCGATGAGTAACTCACCCTTTAGAAGCACGGGTGGCTCCGTATGAAATTTGAAGGGTGAAGTTTGGGGTAGAACATCTCCCTCGGGTCGGGAGAGGATGTCTTCTATGATGGTGAGAGCACCTGGGGACTCCGTATATGGTGCCGGGTTGGGACTACCGGCTATGACCTCCTTAGGCTCGGGCAGGAGTCCGCCAATATGAGTACACATCCTATCCACCCGATGCGAAAAGATTTTCAAGAGTTCGGCAAAGGTGGGGCTTGGAGTAAGGGCATCGTAGTGGATTTGCTCATAATTGCTCTGCCTAGTGTTGGACCTAGGCTCATCTACATGTGGGACCCTTCGTCTCCGATTCTGGCTTTCTTGGTTGGAGGTGACAGGGCGGGGCAGGTAGATCCTTCTAAGTTCATCCTTCATTTGGCACTATGACTCGATGGGCCTTTGTCTCCTAATGTCCCTCAAGCATTCAATGCTTTCCCACTTCTCGGCAGCTTTATGAAAAAGCCTCTCTTTGGTGAAATGGACTTCCATGGCACCGGACATAGAGTAACACTCAAAATATTTGTCCATGGCAGCCTTCCCAATAAGGTAGTCGCTCGGGACTTTGGAGCCATAAACGTCTGAGGCTTCGGGCCTACGGAAGTGGAGGGGTTGGTTTCCATGCCCATGGGTGCTACGCCACCATTCATATTACTTGGGCGATTGGGAATCCATGGGAAACTGGGGGGAACTATCGGATGGACATGTAAAGGAGCTAAATGCAGATTTGAATGAGACGCCTACTGCAAGACTACTCTAGACTCTAACCAATATCCAGTACGTGGCGGAGATATGATCCGAAAATCGAACTCACGCAAGTGTGCTACCTTCCCAATAGGCGTAACCTATCGTTCCGGGAACACCTTTTGATATACCGGGTATAGGGATGAAATGCACACCTAGGACAAGATGACCCTAGACTCAAACCATGTTGTGATAGACTACCCTAGACTCAACTTGGCTCTGATACCAATTTGATGCGGGACGAAATGAGACTCAATGCCAATTTGATGTGAATCTGGGACTCTAGGCGATGACGCGACTATTTGGATGACGTGACCAGCAATGACGCGAACAACAAGGTTAACTAGACGCGACACCAAGAGCTCCTTTGAGATATATGGCGTTAACAGAAATGTAAACTCACGAGTCGTCCCTTGCGAGGGAAACGCGGGGATGTGCGCGGTTGAGAAAGCGACAGTGAGTCAAGGCTATTCGGCTCTTTTCACATGCTCGGGTTGAGTCACGGGATGGGTCACGCTCGCTCTCTCGGAGTGGTGATCAAAAATGATAACGAGCTAGAATCCTATCACTCAAGTAGCGGCATTCAAACATATACGAACTAAGCAAATGCCAAACAAGAGGAGCGAGAATGTACCTCTACGCTCCGGGCGTGGGGAAGACTTTCCCGGCCAAGAACCGTAACTCCCGGTACAGTAAATGTGAACAATTACAGCAATAAAATTATAGCCCACTCCACGCAGGGAGGTAAAAGGCTACAACAGTGATCCGGGAGCGCCGATCTTGGGTTGACGGGAAGCATGGCGGTGACGCTCGAGCGGATGCGGACAGCTAGTTCGGTTCGGTTCGGTTCAGCTCGGGCCCACAGGACAGCAAGCGGGTCCGGCTACTGGGACAGCGACGTCCGGGCGTCTCCTTGCTGTGGCGGCCGGCTGGAACGTTGCTGGAGTGTCCCTGGTCGATCCTCGGGAGCGGTGGCCGCTGGATCGTAGTCGGCGATTTATGGGAGAATTAACCCCCAACTCTGTCCTGCAGTCCTGTCTCGGGACAGACCTGCGCGATCCGGCGAGATCGGCTCCTGGGCCCAGATCCGGAGTCGGATCGGAGCGAAACTGGCGTTGTTGTAAAGAACACTCAGAGAGCTATGTCATATATGAATTTTAGATCCATAGAACAATAGTATTTGAAATGAGAAACTCTGTGGCACTGTAACTTTTCTGGCTTGGATTACAGAACAGTCAGGATATATTGGGATCTGCTCGAGAATGACTTTTGACCGAGGGGAAAATGGTGGATCTGGATGATGAAATTAATTTGCGTGAAAGAGGGGGATGTGGGGGACGTGCACAAATTGTTTGGTAATTGTATGATATGGCTAAGGGGGTGGGAAAAATAGAAGAACAGGGTACTGTCCCGCAGATCTGCAAACATGCAGATTGTGCGGGTGAAAAGAAATCACTGGGAGGCTAGGCAAACGATGGCGGATTGACACGAAATTTGAACTGGAGATTTCTAACAATAAGGGGAATGATCTATCAAATTTTTAAGATCATCAGATAAACATATTTTTAGAACCAACCTTTTCTTTGAGCTTCTGTCCTGAAACTCAGAATTCTGGATAGCAAACCAAAGAACGGGTTGTGGCAGCGCGATGGCGGCTCGGAGGGCGGCGACGGCGGCTGAGAGACACATCCAGCAGAGGTGATGAACCTTGGAATCACTCCAAGATCAAGCCATCACACCTTGGAATCATGCAACCATCATAGCTGATAGGGGAAGAGAGAGGGGCACCCTTGGGCAAATGGAGAAATTTCTGATTTTTTCTTCAAATTCCTCATGGAAATAATGAAATACAAGAGTTTTATAACCCTAACTAAATGACCTATACTAACCTCAGATCTAGGGTTAGGGATGGGTAATTAGGGGATAGGAAATTCTAATTTCTTCTCCCATGGTCAAATTAAATAAAAAATTCAAAAAGGGGTAAAGGAAGCCCCCCCCCCCCATAGAATAGCATCTTTGACTTTTCTTCTTGGTCCAAGTTTGAATGGTCTTCTTGGTCCAAGTCCACCATGGACCATGGACCAGCCCCTATGGGCCCTAGAAGCTAGGTGGCCCAATGGGGGAGAGGGTGGGGGGCCTGCTGGGCCTAAGTGGCTTTTTTACAAAGAAACCCATTAATTCCTAATGACTAGCACATTGGCTTATAATTGCCTTACAATTGAACCCAAATGACTCAATGCAAAAAAAATTTAGATGCCTTGCTCCGATGTCCCATCACCGGTCATAACCTACATTAATTGAAGACTTAGTCAAGTTACAAGAAAATGACCCTATGCTGGTAGAGATCAAAACTAATATTGATCAATGGCCGGAATTTTCTGTCTCAACCGATGGAAGGCTCTTATTCAAGGGTCGGATTTGTGTGTCGGATCATGCCGATACTAAGAAACTGATCATGGAAGAAGCTCATAAATCAAAGTATGCTATTCACCCTGGTGCTACCAAGATGTACCAAGATTTAAATAGGAATTTTTGGTGGCCCAACATGAAGAGAGAGATAGTGAACTTTGTATCACGTTGTCTCACTTGTCAGCAAGTTAAGGCGGAACATCTAAAGCCCGCTGGTAAATTACATCCCTTAAAAATTCCTAAGTGGAAATGGGAGAGTGTAGGGATGGATTTCATCATGGGTCTGCCGAAGACAAGAGGTAGACATGACGGTATATGGGTAATCATAGACCGATTGACTAAATCTGCACATTTCTTACCTATCAAAAGTTGATGGTCTGTGGATATATTAGCAACTTTGTATATGAAAGAAATTGTCAAGTTGTACGGTGTCCCTGTCACTATTATTTCTGATCGAGACCCTCGTTTCACATCCAAATTCTGGAAGGGTCTACAACATTCCTTGGGGACCCAACTCAACTTTAGCACTACTTTCCATTCACAAACTGATGGTCAAACTGAAATGATAAATCAGGTGGTAGAGGATATGCTCAGAGCTTGTACTATTGATTTTGGTGGGAGTTGACACGATCACTTACCTCTAGTGAAATTCGCCTACAGCAATAGCTATCAAGCTAGCATACAAATGGCACCATTCGATGCATTATATGGAAGAAGTTGCCGCTCACCTATATGTTGGAGTGAAGTTGGGGAAAGATAACTTCTAGGCCTTGAAATCATCAGGGATACTACCGAGAAGGTAAAGTTTATTAGAGAGAGACTCCATATGGCTCAAGATAGATAAAAATCATACGCTGATAATAGAAGGCGAGACCTAAAATTTCAAGTGGGAGACCATGTGTTTCTCAAGGTTTCTCCAGGCCAAGATATTCAAAGTTTTCGCATAAAAGGTAAACTCACTCCGAGATATATTGGCCCTTTCGAAATTCTTGAGAGGGTTGGCGAGGTCGCATATCGGATTGCCTTGCCTCCTCAATTAGCTGGAGTCCACGATGTATTTCATGTTTCTATGCTCAAAAGGAATGTCAATGACCCATTCCATGTTATAATTCATGATGACCTGGTGATTCAGAAGGATTGGACGTACGAGAAAAAGTTGGTCAAAATAGTTGATCGAGAGGTACGTCAGCTTCGAAATAAAACTATTCCCATGATAAAAGTTCAGTGGAGTAAGAGACTAGACAATGAGGCGACATGGGAGACGAAGCAAGTGATGCAGAAGAGATTTCCAGAGCTATTCGATTGTAAGTAAAAGAATTTACACTCTCCATAAATACCATGTAATGAATTTGGGGACCAAATTATCTTTAAGTGGGAGAGGGTGTAACACCGTGGAATTTTCTAAGAATTTTCAGGAATTACATATAATTATTAAGCATTTAAAAGCACTTAATGGGCTATTTAATGAAGTATGGGTTAATTAAATAAATTTAAACGCCTTATATTACCCCAATAAATAAGCCCACTTAAATTGGGCTCAAAAACCCAATTCTCATACCTTTTGGCCCAAGCCCACTTCTAGAGACGTAATTAAGGCAAATTTCATATTTAAATAGGGCAAATAGGGGATAAATAAGGGATAAATATGAAAATCTAAAAATTTTGGATAGATCGCCAGAACGCGGTCTATCACGCAACTGCGTTCTCAAGAAAGCGGTCCAGGGACGACCACTATCTACTTCCGAAAACGTGATTTGTGGAGGCATGAAAAAAAAGGAGTTTTACCATCCCAATCACCATGAATCGATGCTATCCAGTGAGAAACTATGTCTAGAACTCTTGGGGATAGATCCTACTCCAAATTAGGACTCCTAGTTCATTCTAATCTCTCAAACCCTAGGCCAACTCTATAAATAGGCCAGAACTTCGACTTACGTGAATCGTAGTTTTGGAGCGCATATTTCGATGGTAAGGAATCATCTTTCCAGGTTTGTTCTTTAGAAGATTTTGTTCCTTTTAGTTTTGTCTAACTTCCCTCTAAACCCCTTGCTAGGAGATCAAGCCTTTGTGGAGTTAGAAGCCCCGGAAGTCCCTAGTTCTCTGTAAACCGCACAGGAACGAGTGAATTTCTCTGAGAAAGATCAGGGATTTAGGAACCCTAATCGAGGTAATTTTAAGTTTGGTCTTTAAAATTAATTGCTCCTTTTTATGTCTTCTCACTACCCTCCAAATCTCGTGCTATGAAACCAAAAGGTCAAGGAGATAGAGCCGCTGGAAGTTGGAGGTTCCACGCAGGACGCGTAGGAACATGGACCTTCTTCTAGTAACAAATTCGAAGTCTAGGGATCAAATTAAAGGTAGGTTATCTCATGATGGCTTGACCTACGTGCTAGGAACAAAAGCCCTCTAACCTTGCTTGATTTCATACTTTATACACGTTGTATTTCATGTTTTTAACAGACTGCGCAACTAGCTTTTCATAGCATACTTCTCCATGCACCTTGTAACTAAAGATAAGAATTTTAGCATGATTCATGTCCTTCCATGCATCTTTTTCATTCTAAACATGCTCTTACATGTTATCCTGCTATTCCTTATAGTTTCATGCATTAGTTGCCTTAGAATAGGCCTTGCACGCACTATTGATCTTCTGCCTGTTACAGGCAGAAGGAAGTCTCTCAAAGACCGCTACTATCAAATAGCGGTTCTAGACTACTCGCTAATTCATGAAAGCGGTTCTGGCTAGACCATTTTCTTCTTCCTGATTTTTGCTTCCTGTTAACTCTAAACAGAACGCAGAACAGCCTCTGTAAACATATGTTAAGCCTAGGTAATTATGTCATATTCCTAGTTATGACCTTACATTCATGATTTTGGTTATATTGTGCATCAATCACGATAGATTTCATGCCCTTCATGTCTTATAATTAAACTTATTTTAATCTTATGCTAGTTTCATGCCAAAACACTATAGTTTTGAACTTAAAGGAATTTCTATGATATGATTGCACTTTGATCTATATTTTGGCACGTTCCTTTCTCACCTTATTTCTATTTTATAAGTCACATATAGCACGTATTACGATACGTTGCTATTAATTACACTTGCACATGATAAGAACACCTCTTGGACTTGTGATCCTCTCCGTTGGATATTCTTTCTGTCGGATTTGGTGATCATGTTTCAAGGCATCTGTAAGTTTCCGCGAGCCTGGGATTCTCACTAGGACGCCGAGCTGGTTGTACCCTAAAAACCCTATTATTTAGAAAGCACAAGTGATGCTAGTGTTTTCTGCACTCTGGACTAAGTCGCGGTTCTCAAGCGACTGCCTCCTTCTGGTAGCGGTCGATCCGTGACCGCGTTCTCTTGTGAGTACTGCTGCGTCTACCCCTTTTCTTTCTAGCGTCGACCATGTATAAAAGCGGTCTTGACTCGACCGCTATCTTCAAGAAACGGTCTCCTCTTGACCGCGTTCTCCCAGTTCATGTCTAAACCGTGGTTTGACCTAAAGGGTTAAGTCTACTCTGTTCCTAGATGGTCTTTTGATTATCTGGAACCCAAATTTAATAAGTTATTAATAATCTATGAAAATTTAATGAATGTATCGTTATGGTGTCGGATTCCTTTCGTAGCATGACCTTGTCTTTAATTCGACGTTGAACTCACATGTTCTTATTTGGTACGTTATTACCTTGATTTGCTATCATGAACTTATTATTTGAACTTTACATTATTGGCCTACATTTATATTTCTCGTGGAAGTAACTTGATTTATAACTTGAAGATGCAAGAGCGGGCACGGACAGTGTCCAAGGGCTCGACACTAGCCCCCTCGACGGATGACCGGAAACATACTGTAAACCATGGGGTATGATGAACACTGGCATCGCATTGCGTCGGGAGTACTTTTTTTATAAAATGGTGAAAATCACGAGGCTCATCATGAAATTATACATTCTTGTTACATGACTTTCTAGTGCATAGCCTATATGGTTATGAAAAGTACATTCTCGTTACATTCTAGTACATTGTCGTTAATGAAAGGTCACATTATATTCTTACTTGATCATGCCCTCATTCTACATAAACATTCATATCTCTATGGTTCATGTCTTATTTAAAGTGTTGTTACTTGGGTTTTATCGCATGTTTTTTCATATTTCTTTTATCTTACCTTATAGAGCTAAAATGTTAAATACTTAAACTTGCCTTCATGTTGATACGAAGATACCTACTGGGCAAGTGTGCTTATTCCCTACTTTTCTAATCTTTTCAGAAAACTCGAGCGGGCATTCGGACTACTCTAGTGATGGGTCCGAGAGCGATTGATGGTCAAGAGAAGCCCTAGATAGTTAAGAGTCATGAGCCACGTTGTTATTAAGTTTCTTCACTGTAATAGGTGGTGAAGTTGATCATGTTATGGAATTTTTCTTTTATTGTATCTAGTGAGTTGTTATGTCAAGGAGTCAAATGTCTTTGTAAACTTTGATCATCATTTTTCAATAAAGTTTGGAATTTTCTAGTACATCATCTTGTGTTCACTCTTTTATGTGTGAATGTTTAACGCTCTGATTATCTTACTGGCTTGAGATATATTGCCGGCTGTTCACGTTCCCGACTTAGTTTTCGTTGTATATCTCGGGACGTGACATTTTTAAACGGCAGCCTCTCGGGACGTTTGAACGGCAGAGCGGCAGCCCCGGCAGGGCCTTTGAGCTGTAGCTCCAACAGCTCACGATCACTCCTATAAAAAGGGCCCTAAGATAGAGTAAAAGATAGAGACACGGAGACACGAAGAGAACAAAGTAAAATATAGAGAGAGGGAGACTCAGAGAAGGAAAGGTGAGGCAAAGGGGAATCAGTCCGCAGAAGATACAGAGGGAGAAAGGAGGTGAGGCCCGGGGAAGGAGAGGGAGTTGATGCTCCGCTCTCTCTCTTTTCCCCCCTTCCTCTGTCTGGCATTTTCACACTTTGCTCTCGAGACACCTTTTTCTCTCTCTCTCTGTTCTTTCTATTTTGTTTGGTTCTCAGCTCATGACTCTTCGCTACAGTGGCAAATGAGAAATATGTCGATAGTCTTCGCTTGTTTCATGTCTGTTCTATCATCTACAATTGTATCTGTTCTCCCTTCAGTGTACGAATGGAAGGTATTAATGAAAAGGGCTTCACCCCTCTGTTCTTAATGTGCACATTGTTATTTTTCTATCCATCCCGTGCGAATGTGCTCACTTTCTTTTCCTCCTCCTTCCATGTTATTCGCCACCCCATTGTGTGTATTGTGAATGATGGCATGTGGGTGAACAGGTAGACCAGGAGATGATTATGTTGATGTGGGAATTCTGGGTTCGGGGTTTATCCAATGTGATGGGTTTGACCCTGTAACCGGGCACCTATGAGTGTCATTGTTATGAAATAGTGAAATTTTCTCATGTTTTATTGTCGGTCCTCTCCCTATACGAATCTTTATCTTGATAGATTTCGCTAATTGCCTCACGCGAGGCTGATCTGGTAGCCCCATCATGGATGGCTAGGCAGCCTCTATAGATGAACATTTTAACTCTATTCCGCTACTTTCCCATCCGGATTCGAAGTTTCTATTACCTTCTTACTGGCCGTGGGTGTTGCTACCTCTAGCGCACCATAATGATTGAGGGATCATCTCGATCATCCGTGGATGAGCACCCATTTCATACACCCCTAAACACTATCGGCCTGGGGGAGGTGCCGTCAAAATTACACCAGATGGTAAGCTACCGAATAAAAAAAATAGACAACGAAATCATGATAATAGTGAAGCAATTGGCCTACCTTTTTTACTATTATACACCCCTTTTCATAAACGGCAGTCCCCATTTGTATTATCCGGCGGGGGGCCTCTCCTTCTTATCCGACAGGCTCTTTACCCTTTCACCGGCGCCATCAATGCGCTTGGATCGGCAGGTATTCCTATTCTGCTCCCTCCTTTAACCGGCCACGTCCTGAGCATGTTCACCGGTAGCCTCCCCATTTGTAGTTTAATTGACTGATCCCCTCTCTTTTACCGGTGCCATTTATGTGTTTAAACGGCACGCCCCTTTTCTCCTTTACCGGCATGCCCTCTTTCCCTTTAACCGGCAGGCCTAGCGAGCTTAACCGGCAGCGCTCTCCCCCTTATAAGCGGCAGCCCCTTTTCACTCTTCCACAGGCGCCATTAATATGTTTAAGCGGCGAGTTTCTCCCCCTAATAACCAGTAGACTCTATTTTCATAACCAGCAGCCTCTCTTCTTTCACATGTATAAAAAATAAAATAAAATAAAATCACAAACATTGTATAAGACAAGAGGGAGAACTGTGTCGACACACTCCATCAGAGTGCGTCGACGCAAGCCTCCCCCCCCATATATATATATATATATATATATATATATATATATATATATAACAAACAGAACAAACGAAAGGTAAACAAAAGAAAAAAGTAAGACAATAAAAAAATTGATGAACGAGAATAACAATAAAAATATGATAATATATATATAATAAAAAATGAAGAGTAGATAAATAATAATAATAACAAAAAATTATTCAGCAAATGGCGTCCGATCTGGGGCCCCTTACCTCCCAAATCTCGTGTGAAGGGGATAGAAATGTTACCCTTGCAAGTCATGATTGGATCTCGGGGTTTCGCTCCGCCATGGCCATGGCTTGACTTTACCTCGGGTCAATATCCTTTCTGAGTCTGACTTATTACTCTCAGGGTTCGTCCCGCTCCTGTCGCCGTCAAACATCAAACTTGCCGTACCCCTGGCAGACATTTCTTTTATTGTTCATGCTACCGATGTGTCTCCGACTCAGAACACTTTCCAAGCAGGGAGCATGCGATGAGCAAATAAAGCAGCTTAAACGCCTTCACCCTGACACGGGAAATCTCGATATGTTTCCGAATTATCTATTTTCGCTTGTTAATATAAATTTTAAGTTATTGGGCCCCTCTTCCTGACGATTAATTAAGGGTCTTCTCCCCTTCGAGGAGATGTCATTAACGTCGTGACCTTTATGGTACGACGGATTCTAGTCCCGACGTGAAACCTATTATCGTATGATCAATCAGACGGCACGCACCAATAGTTCTGGAACACTCCGATCTTGGAGTCCGAATAAATCGTCACATTTTGTAACTAGCACCCACATGCACTAACGAACAAAATAAAGAAAATAAATAAATAAATATAATTAAAATAAAAAATGTTCCCACGTGAAGTAAAGGGGTGGTGAGCCTCTAATAAATAAGGAGAATGACATGCTACTTACTTTGGTGTGCATTAAGCATTGCAAACTTGTTTTTGATTGGTCCATGTCATTGGAAGGATGTCGCACGCCTTTAACGTGTTGATCTCATGTATCCCGATGCGCGTCGCATGTGAAGTCATACATTTCTATGAAACCCTGGGCATAGTGAAAAATAGTTCGTAAGAGTGAAAACTAACCTATAAGAGTAAAAATAATGCACAAAATTGAAAAATAGTCCATAAACTCGTAATAATGAAAAATAGTCGATGAGAGTGAAAAATAGTCTCACTATTATGAGTTATGTTTTACTTATCTACAGTATTCTTCACTATTACGAGTCTACGTGAGGCGCATATCGGGCTATGTACAGAGTGACTAAGTTGCGTGTGCTCAGCGCATTGAAGAAGTGCGACGTCCTTAGAGCGACGTGGACCAATTAAAAAATTGGGTTTGAAGGCTCGCTGAACACCAAAATGTTCGGTAAGTCATTCTCATAAATTAGATAGTGATGGCCATGCATCCAGATGCCTTGATGCCAATCCAGTAGATGGTTGTAAGTTGGCCCATAAACCAAGGTGGTGGGCTGGGTTGATGGCTGCAAGGGTTTATGTCAGTGGTTTTCTCCACCTTTGAAGTCTTAAGAAAAGGTAGTGATCAAGTTTGAAGGAGACCTGTGCCAAACATTCTATACAGCTGGGTGATGACTTTCCACCTTTCAGATCCTAAATAAATACCTTGGCAGAGACCTTTGCCTGGAATGTGAGGACACTGCTGCAGCAAGTGAGGTGGACGATAGCTATATGAGGCCTAACGGCATTAATGCATGGGAGGAGGCTCTGGCCGGCCAAGAGATGCACCGGCGGGCAATGCGCGCATGAGGCCGGTGTTGCACGGGCGGTATATGATTATCAGGTGGGGCTGTTGATGTGGACACCCTGCAATTCCATTCACAGCTTCTGGTTTTGCATGCTGCTTAAGGGCCATCAAGTTGGAATGCATGTGGTGGGTGAGGGGTGTCACATGAGAACCATGTGGTTGTCTTGGCCAATGTGGGGATGTCATGAACATATAGTTATTGTGGATTTTAGGAGATTTAACTTCAGCTTATCATGCGTTTGTGAAATGAACCCAAGAATGATGTTTTCTGTGGGACGTTTGTAGGCCACAAGTGATTTCTTCTTGAGATGTGAGGTCCCAAAAGGGGTTTGGGGAGTGGAGAGAGTAGGAATCATGACATGGAAACTGGCCATGTGTGCTTTTTTTCCCCCTCCTCCTAGGGATAATTCTAAATTAAATAAGTCTATCAAGAGTTAGACATTCCTCTACTTCAAACAGTTTCAAACCAGAATAGATACTTGACCTGGAAATCCATTGTCAAGGATCTTCTCAGGGAGTAAGAATGAAAAATGGCTTTTGAAGAACAGTCATCATCCCATGGATCAAGTAATAAATTAAAGAAATGGGGTGAACCTGGAAAATGATATTACACCCATTATTTTACAAGAAACAGAAATGGAGATGTCAGAAAGGCATATCAAACTTCCACAAAGGAAGCTTTATGACTACTAGCCAAGTGGGTAGGTGCTGCGATTCTTGATCCTCCTGGTTGGAAACTGTTTTTATCTTCATGACCAACGCCACAACCCAACAAAAAGATGCAATCCTGCTGAAAGGGATGAGCAGGACCATTGATGTGGCCCAATTGAGAGTAGGCTGCATTTAATTTTTTTTTCCCATACAATTCGACGCATTGAAGATTGAACGTCGATCTGATTTCTACCATACCGATGGAGGATATCCCATGGGAAAATCAAGAACTCTTGTGCCATCTTCATCGGTAAATCTAGACAGGGGCCCATCTAGTTATGGCCTAGAATGAGACACACACTTGTGGGTAATGAAGACAAGTGAATGATGACTGAGAGGAGACCTTGTGGTTGTGGGTAACATGGAATGAGGCCCCAAGGTGGTTGATTTACTGAATGCCTTCAGCTGCATCAATTATGTTGGAAATATGCCCACTCCAGGAATTGAGTGGGGGAACTGAAGTCACAACCACATTGAGAAAGAGAGAGATGACATATAGCAGCTGCATCTGTTATATAATACACCCCTGGTTTACCATTCCTAGACAACTTTCAGAGAGGAGAATTAGAACAAGGAAAAACAGGAAATGACTGATTCGATGACAAACCAAGACAATTTGATCGACCACACAGGTGATTGATTGAGTTGTGGATGGCATTCATGCAGGGTGCCAGCCGAGTGAAGCGCGGCCATACATGCAGCTCAATCGACTGCTTGCCGCATGTGGCGATCGATTCGAGAGTTTTCCATTCGAATTCAAATGGTTACAGATCAAGAACCTGGATAGAGAGGTTCCTATGTCAGGTCAATTTGGTGCTACGTCCTGTGGTTCTGCTGCATTAATGAGCTTGATCCTGATGCTTCTACCATTTGAGAGGTTTAATTTTGGCCACAAGCTATTCTCTCATTCACATTACTTTTGACAGATTCCAAGGACCCAGCTGATCCATTTCCAGCCTTATGTTCTGGCAAGAAATGGATAAGATCTAAGGAGAGTGTACCCTTGATGAGGAAACATCACTACTTTTTTCCCTAGATTTAAAAGAGTGGGGAGGTGAACCGAACTCTGCTATTTGACTCTGATTTTTGGGGGAAGGGTAACAGCATGTAGATCTTGTAGACGGCAGCACCTGGGTGGGGTCTCAATTGATTGTGGAACGGTATAATTGGATGGAGCCATCCCATCGTCGTCTGAATCTTACCTGAAACTCTGGCTGGGTTTAGTCCACTACACACTGACCCTGTCACAACCGGTCATGGTGAAGGCAGCAGTCAGATCTGTCTCTTTCGATGCGCTAAAAATGCCAACCTCACACAGTGTCCACCTTTCGTGGTCATTTTTTATTGATTGTCTTAATACTTGTCAACTGCCACATAGAGAAGTAAAACCATAGGCAGCAGTAACATTATATATGTACATCTCTGTCAGAACAATCATTTTCTGTTGGAGGTCACATAATGGACAGACCGAACAGGATGTTTTAGTGTAGTATTATATGAACTCTATGAGAAATTTTAGTTGATATATTCCACTCTGAAGGAGTATATACTAGCTTGCAGAAGAGTACAAGTGCCTTGCCCAGATGGCTCTGAAATTATTATATTAGTATTCATTCTGTGGGTGCATGGCCTACAAGTATAATTCATCCTTATCGCCATGCTCCAGAGAATACAACTCCAGAATTAATGGATCTTCCTTCTGCCATGGATTATCAAGCCGTGCAATCAAACTCATAACTCCCCGTTGGTGCCTTTTCGATCTCTTCCATGCATTGCAGAATTTCTTCTTCGATTCCCCCCCCCACGGCCCACCCCACCCTGTTGTTATACTCGTTAATTGTTGAACACACATTGAACATGACAGTGGGGACTGAATTAATTAATTGCTTCTAAGATGGTTACATTGGGCGATGGTAGACATCAAACAGTTAGCAGTTGTATTCGGAAAATTCTGATTAGTCCGTCCGAAACATACGGTACCCCCTATATATTTCAACAAGCAATTCTGAAATCGACCCTCGAACCGCCCGGACAACTCGATGGAGAAGCAACCATCCGCACCAATCCACAGATCAGACATGGGGATCCTCGTGCGAGAGTCGGCTTTCTACGTACACAGTCGCCGTCTGCCTCCTTGTGTCCACATGACATGGGGTCACGTACCGTCTGGGCTTGGGAGCGCTAGCTCACTGTTGTGGACAAAAGAGAGAGCAGTAGTACGTAGAACCTGCCTAACAAATCAAAGTAGGGCGACAGCGTCTACTGTAGTACAGGCTTTTGAGGTCTAACGTGCCTCGGTTTATGGATCACTCCCGGGTTATTGTCGATCATTTGGGAAGTTAAACAATATCATGGATGAACCCATGTATACATACATACATGCATGCATGCTCCTTGTAATGAGATCAGATCGATCGATGTACACCAAGCTCTGACTGACTGACTGACTTGGTGAATGGCAAACGTCCACCCTTTACTGCCCCTACAAGTAGCCGCAGAATTCATGATTACATTGCGCGCAAGATGGTAATTAACTTCATTCGATCATCTGCTGTTTAATGCATGCATGATCACTCAAAACCATCACCGATGGCCATTCTATTGACTGGTTATACTGAGCTTTAACACCAGCATATATATATACACTTATCAACACAATATTCATTCTGATACAGTAGATACATGATCACACATATAAAACACATCATAAACATGAGATAAACACAGTAGACTGTGACAACCAATTCACGGCGCCGTAGATTGCGGTGAATTGCCCACCTACAGTGAGAGCTGGAGACGTGGGGAGTGCGGGGGCGGCACCGCCGGGCGGGGGATCCCCCGCGCTGCCAGGACGTGCGCGGCCCGGCCGTGTTCGAAGTCCACCGACCGCGGGCTCTCGGCGTGGTACCTGATCTCTGGAACGTCCGAGTCCATCGACTTAAGGCGCTGCCGCTGCTGATGCTGGGCCGCCTCGGTCGCCTTGACCTCCTGCACCCTGTGGGCGCTCGGCGCCACGACGTTCACCGCCCTGGCGCTGCCGCAGCCCAGCAGCAGCCCGCCGCCGGTCCGCTGCTGGTGGTGCTGCCTCCCGTCCGCTCCCCTCCCCTTGGGCGGGCTCACCTCGCCGTCCGAGGCCACCGAGAAGTTGGCGGCGCTGGCCGTCACGACACTCCACTCGATGCTCGCTTCGCTGGGTTCGTAGCACGTCGTGGAGGCCGACGTGCCACCGGCCCCGCCCAAGGGGAACGTGCTGGTGGAGAAGCTCTCGATCTCGAACAGGTCGGAGCTCGCCTCGCTGCAGGCATCATCGTCGACCCTTGTGGCACCGCCGCTGACGGCGGTCCCGGAAGCGAAGGGGCTCATGATGGCCAGGCTTCGACGGAGGCTGGAGGCGATGTTCGCCTTACCCGAGAAGGGTGCTGCGCCGAGCACCTCCACCCGTGCCAGTTTCTGTTCTTCTTGGAGCACCTTCGTCCCAACGGTCGAATTTCCCACCACTGCGGGGTTCAAAACTGGAGGGAAGGAGTAGTCCTCCCTCATGGTGGCGAAGCCGCCGCCGCCGCCGGCCCTGTGGGCCCTCCGCCACAGGGTCTCTTCGTTGCACCAGAGCTCCGGCCGGGCCAGCTGCTTGGGGCCAACCCGCCGGCTGGCTGGGAACCCACCGCCGTCGCTCTCCTTGCTGCTTCTGTCGACCTCCACCGACGACCCGTCGGAGCAAGAGCAGGGGAATATCCCCAGGAACTTCTTGCTTCCCGGATGCGGTCTCGGGACATTATTCCTGGACCTGTCCCGGCGGGAATCCCGCATCAGCAAGCTGCGGCTGTTGCCGCTGGCCTCGGAGCAGGTGCTCGGCGTGCCCGGCCGGGTCCTGGTCCGGCCTATGGGCTCGGGTTCCTTGAGAGGCGACGCCGTCCACGTCTTCTCGGACTTTATCTCCACCTCGTCGCCGTCCATGCCCCCGCTGAAGTACCTCTCGGCGCCGAAGACGTCGAGCTCGTCGTCCTGGGCCGCTGCCGGCGCCGCCTTCTTCCTGCCGCTCCCCAGGGTTACTTGGACGGTGGCCGTGTTGCGGTGGTCGGTGAACTCTCCGCTGAGCCTGAGAGAGAAGCTCTCGTCGGCGGCGGAGAGGTAGGAGGAGAAGGAGGCCTCCCGGGGCCGGCCCGGCCCCGGACCCGGCAGGCTGTCGTCCAAGGTGAAGAAGGTGTGGGAGAAGCTGGGGTTGGAGGATGCCACTGTGACGGTGGCCATGGCAGCAGGTGGCCCGCGGGTACCAAGCAGCCAGCCGGCAGCCTAGCTATATATAGAATGGAGCAAAACGCGTTCTTCCCCAGGGACAAACACAGAAGATGCGGCACTGGTAATAATAATATCAGTATCATCAGAGGACCCAGGCCCAGAAATCCTGCTGATGGACAAGATCCTCTGCAACTGTTGAGAAATGGAGCCAACACATTCTGGTGGGGAAAAGCAAAACCCTAAAAAGAGAAAGATGACGGTGAACTAGGAATCTCCAAAAGAAAGAGGGAAAAGAAAAACAGAAAAAATTGAGGTTGGGGATGAAGAAATTAAAGAGTGCCCTGGATGACTGTGAGAGGGGGGGGGCAGAGTTTGCTAAAATATATTAGAGAGGTGACTGAGGCAACACGGTAGCTGAAGGGATTGGCTCCAGAAGACCAAAACTTGGTGAGAGGATAAGATGAGGAGGGGGTAGCAACCTGATCATAAGAGGGCAGGAATTGGGGGCAACATGGCTTCACTCACACCCATGCCCTATAAGTAGGCTTCTGATCAGTGCAGGGGGGGAGCAGCTGTGTACTGCTAGACCAGCACTGCTGTGGGGCACATTGCCCAACTGGTGAGATGAACACCACCGGGGCCATTTTGGTAACCAACTGACTTTTATATATATATATATATATATATGTATGTATATCTTCAGAGAGTATAAACTATGGTTTACTTCCATGGTATATGGGGGAACTAGCTAGATACGTAATTTGTTAAAGATTGTACCAGTCATTACAAGTTATTTAAAGCTTAACATATTACATAAATTTAAATTTTAAATTTTAAAAAGATATAGTAATCATATAATGATGTAGATCTTACAATTTCATAGATAAAGAACATTAGACTCCATCGTCAAGTTTATTCATTTAATAATAATATAGTATTTAAAAATTAGTTAAAAATAAAATTAGATTAAATATTAAATATCATACTTTAAGTTATTGATGAAATGTTAATTCTACATTTTAAAATACATGGTAAACAATCAAAATATTTTTTAAAAAATTAATTTATAAAACTAATAAAAAAATTTCTAGACATATATATGATTCGATCCAATCAATTCTAAGCTAATCAAATCAAATCGTACCAGATCAGTATGAATCGTACACGAGTGGGATCCCCGTGTAGGGAGACCTTGGTCTAACCGGGACGTCATGTTTGATAGGTTCAAAATCAACTCAGTCCGAGACATAAGGGTCAAGTCAATTTTCAGACTTGTGAAAGTCTCAAATTAGTTGGCACGCATGGTACGATATATATATATATATATATATATATATATATATATATATATATTTACCTTCATAAAAGACCCGTTGCACGAGTAACAAACGCGGGTTAAATATCATAATTAAACCCTCGTGAATGCATGCAGTACAAGTTAATTAAATGTGGATTAAATATTTATTTCCTCTAAAAATCGCAGAGGAAGTGAGATTTGAACCCACAATTAACGAGTCAATCTGATCAAGGTTCGTCGACTCGGTGCAACTCGTATCGAGTCAAATGTACTGTGTCAGATTCTGAAGAAATTAATTCACGATCCGTTGATTTTGACCGAGTCACCTCCTCCTCCTTTGCATTTTATACTATAACTGCAGCGACAAGTCACCGGAGGGAGAGGAGTCGGGGAAGA
>JAHNEJ010000655.1:0-118437 GCA_022559845.1 Amorphophallus konjac
GACCTAGCCAAAACTTCTGGATGTTCCATCCTGGTCCTTGATTTCACCAATAAGTCATCCACATACACTTCCAGATATATGTGCATCATGTCATGAAATATGGCCATCATCGCTCTTTGGTAAGTAGCTCCAGCATTCTTTAACCCAAACGGCATGACCACGTAACAATATGTTCCCCAAGGGGTAGTGAATGACGTCTTTTCCTGATCCTCTTCTGCCAAACGAATTTGATTGTATCCTGAAAATCCATCCATGAAAGAGAGGGTTTCGTAGCCTGCCGTGTTATCAATCAGCACATCAATGTGAGGTAAGGGAAAATCATCCTTTGGACACGCGCGGTTAAGGTCCCGGAAGTCGATGCAAATCCTGACTTTCCCATCTTTTTTCATGACCGGGACAATGTTCGCCACCCATTGAGGATAAAGGACGACTCTAATGAACCTGGCTTTGTGGAGCTTATCGACCTCTTCTTTCATTTTCAAAGCCATCTGAGGGTGGAAACGCCTTAACCTTTGTTTTACCGAGACGGACCCTGGTTTTAGGGTTAAACGGTGTTCGACCAAGGTTGAATCCAGACCCGGCATATCCTCGTAGCTCCATGCAAACGTGTCCTTATATTCCTTGAGAACCTCAATTAATACCTCTTCTTCAGAGGGTGGTAGATTGTCACTTATGTGGATGATCCTAGGGTCTTCCTCAGTTCCCAAGTTGACTTCTTTGGTGGATTCTTCTACGGCGGTTGACGGCTCGTCGAATCTCCTCATTCCACTAGCGTATGCGCCCGCCGCATCCTCATATTCTTCACCCTCATCTTCAGTGGGGCATTCTTCATCCGTGATCTCGTAGACTCCATACCCTCCATCAGATGCACAGTCGCCCTCGTATTCTATTTCGGGTAGCTGGATGGGATTTTCTAACAACTGGGGGATGACAAGAAGGGCCTGACACCTGGCGGCCAAATCCAGAAGGAATCGACGAGGGATCTGCCTACCCTTGGATTTCTTCCTAGGTATTACCCTTGGCCTATCATTCCTAGATTGACTGACAATATTTACAGAAGAAGAGGAAGACGAAGAGGATGGTGTAGAATGTACAGGAGAAGACCCCTCAGAGGAGGGGTAGAAAAGGTCGCTCATCGGACCTTGGACGGGTGGTCCGCAAGGCGGTACGCACCCGTGGGAGATGTAGGAGGTTTCCTCAACGAAGATGTGTTGTTGGGGAGTTTAAAAATTGACGTTTTTTTTTTCGTTTTCATTTTTAATGACAAAGCAGTGAAAAGAGATTGGAGGAGAGAGGAAAGTGGTTATGGCTAGAGGATTGTGAGGCTCATAGAGCAGATCATGGTTGAAGACCTGGCGCGGGTTGAAAAGCCCGCGTAGGTATGTAAGCAAAGAAGGGGACCTGGGAAGATCATCAGACAATTGTCTGGCCCAGGAAGAAGATATCAGCAAAGGCTGAGACGAGTGGATGGAGAAGATGGCGGCTAATGAGCCGTCGACGGCAATGTTGAGGACGGATGAAGATCCGTCGATGACAGGTCCTTCTGGCGAGGACGAGGATAGTTTGGAACCTTGGCAAGAGTGGTAATATTCTCTGGTATTTCGGAGATCAATGGTGGTCCTTCAAGCTGCGGAGACGAGAACATCCTTTCCAGTGCAACGGAAATGTCCCGTATGTCGAACCATTTGTCCCATTCGCATTCCGGATCTTTGATCTTGCCTCTTTTGGTGATCCTCGGACATTTTTCAGCCAAATATACAGCATGTGATCCCCCATATGCTTCTCGTGGGTGATCTCCCATCTGAACAACGGGTCCTCTGTTGAAGTGGTTTGATAGAGTCCACGTGAGGGGCTTCCAATCTGCCTTGAACGGTCCTTTGAAGCCTAGGCCAAACCTGCGGTTCGGCCTAATTTCCTTTGGCGGTTTGAGCATACCCTGTGACTGTGCGCCCAGACCTTTTCCTTGTTGATAGCCGATGTTCCTCATAATCTGCCAACCTTTGGAGTGAAAAGGGAGACATGATGTTGCGGTTGCCCTGACCGGCTCCTTTGGTGCTAGTGGAATTTGAGATGGATCACGCACGTCCAGCAGTGATAATATGGGCCGATGAGACGGCCAAACGGAGGGCAGAGAGGTGTTGATAGCATCCACTGTGTGAAGGACCGGTGTACTGACCACTTTAATAATTCTCCCATTGTAAGGAAACTTCATGCACTGATGGTTGGTGGAAGGCACAGCGTCCATGGCTTCGATGTAAGGGCGACCCAGTATAGCCTTGAATGTGGGGTCCATGTCGAGGACATGGAATTCCGTGGGAATTGCCATGGGGCCTAGTTCTGTCTTCAGAATAATCATCCCCTGCGGCGGCCTTTTGCTATTGTCATAAGCCGTGACCGTGATCGAGGAAGGTCTTATTTGTTCCTCGTTGACCCCACACAACTGAAGAGTGCTCATGGAGATCACATTTATGGATGCACCCGTATCCACAAGACACGGGTTTATGGATACCCCATTAATTTTTATTGAAATGCACAATGCATATTTCCGAGCTTCCTTGGGAGCGAGCTCGTAGTTGTGAAACATGATGGCTGGTTGTGTGTCTGTTGGGGTCAGGACTGTCGAAATCTTCTCCACGGGGAGGTCTTCATTAACCATGACTCTTTGAAGGTATTCCATTAAGGCTGCCTGGTGGGATGTGGATCTTTGAAGAAGCTCCAGGATGGAGATCCGGCAGGTGTCTTATCCAAATGTTTTAATAGGTCATACTGTGTTCCAGGGATAGCTCTTTCTGGTTGTTCTGCATCATCCTTCTCTGGCTGAGATTGCTCGGGATTCTGACTGTTGTGGGGGAAAATCCTGTGGAAAATCCTTCCACTCCGGAGCACCATTGCCTGCGGCTTTTGTACCTCTGTGGGGGTAGCAGTGGATCTTAACAGGGGTTTGAGGGGTAGTAGTGGAGGAATGGTTGATGAAGCAGGGGTGATGACGGGAGCAGGGATTCTGATGAGGGGTTTGTTAGGTGGTGGCATGGTGGAGGTAGAGGGGATATTGCGCGGATTATGAAGGATAAGGGGTCTAGAAGGTGGCGATGGAGACGAAGTAGGAGTGGGTAAGGTTTGAAACGGGTAATGGTTTTGAGGTGGATGGTGGGTGATGAGTGGTTTTGAAGGCATTAGTGGTGATGTGGTGGAGAAAGACGGGGTTATGTATGGTTGACGGATGACAAGGGGTTTAGAAGGCGTAGGGGTAAATGTGGTAGAGGTGGGTGGTAAAGTGGGGGAGTGAGAGAAGATGAGAGGGTGTGAAGGCGTAGTGGAGAGTGTCGGTTGATAGGAGGTCGGGGTGCGGATGAGAGGGCGTAATGGTAGTGGAAATGGTGATGGTGATACTGACGCGGGTTGATGAGAGAGAGGTGCTACCCGGGCAAGGTGAGGGGGTTGCATGACGATAGGGTTGGAGGTAGAAAGAATGGAGGTACTTTCCTGGTGCCACACCTGCTCTCTCCCGACTTCCGGGAAGGAGGAGATGGGGTTAACCTGATGATTGGGCTGTTGGTGCTCCGGTAATGGATTCTGGATTATTCCCATGTCGGGCTGTTGTTGTGGGGCCTGCTGAGGCTGCTGTTGTTGTTGTGGTTGCTGCTGCTGCTGCTGTTGTAACTGCTGCTGTGGCCTCTGAGGAGGTCTCCTAGCCTTGAGAGCCGCGACGTACCGTCTCATCTCATCCCAATCTATTTGATGTTCATCATTCATATCATGGATGTAATCTTTGAAATGGAAGCAGTAATCTACTGTGTGTCCCGGCTGCCTGTGGTAGACGCAGTATTTGGAGGTATCAACATTGGGGGGCCACGCGGGCCTTTCTCTGGGTAGGGCGAGTTGGTTTGATGCCATGAGGGCATTAAAAATGTCTGTTAAGGTTTCTGGCAATGGTGGATAGTAGGCTCTCTTGGGACCGAGCGGCCTCCTTTGTTGCTGTTGGGGACCATAGTTCCCCGGGGGTGGAACTTGGTTGTACTGAAGCGGTGGTTGTTGTTGCTGAGGTTGTGGTTGTTGTTGCTGGGGTTGACGTAATGGAGGCATATTATCCTGGGGTGGATTATTTTGGGGTGGAGGACGAAGAGGGAAAGGACCCGATTGAAGGGGAAGTCGGGGCATTTGTGGAGGCCTTGGGTTGACTGCGTAATTGGCATTGTTGACCGCACCCACTTGCTCATTTGTCACAACCCCTTCTGTGGCTCCGCCCGGGACACCAGCGCCTGTCTTTCTGACCACTTTGGGCTTCGGTGACTCAAACATGTTCATGATGGGGGAGTCTTTTAGCTGGGTTTGGATGTATCGGGCCCTTTCATAGAGTTCCTCCATTGTAGTAAGTTTATTCATGGCCAGGACGTGTCTGAACTGTGGGGTTGCATTAGACACAATCATCTTCACTTGTTCGGGCTCAGAGAGGGTATCCCTTATTCTTTCCGCCAGAGACCTCCATCTATCAGCATAGCGGACAAAATCCTCGTCGGGCTTCATCTTTTCGGCCACTAGGTCGGTAATGGAGAGTGAGGGACCGACCCTATCCCTATATTTCTGCAAGAACCTTCTCTGCACTATTTCAAAATTCTCGGCCTCGCGGGGCTCCAGAGAATAGAACCACTCAAGCGCGGGACCATCCAATGATCTCCGAAAGAGGTATGCCAGGGACCTCTGATCGTTTTGCCAGTAGGAGGACTCATACATGAAGTCCTTGAGGTGAATGAAGGGGTTGCCGGTACCATTGTACCTGCGGTACGTGGGCATTTCGGAGGGGGGAAGATGAATGACGGGAAGGATTGGCAAAGCAACCTCCGGGGTGGCTTTCACGTCCACCATTCTTCTCAGATTTTGAAACTGCTCGTCCATGCGGTTGAACCTATTGAGGAGCGATTGGGCGAGCTCCTCTGGAGGTGAAGGTGGCACTTGCCACTGGGGGAGAAACTGTCTCCCGGAGACTTGAGGGGGAAACCCCGAATGAGAGGGAGCTGTCGGACCACCGACAGTTGGCCCTGGCTGAAGCGGTGTGTGGGGAACAACGGGAGTTTGAGATTGTGACGGGAACTGGAATGAGGGTGGTTGTTGGCTCGCTTGACCTTGAAGCGAGGGAGACTGGATGGCTTGCGCCAATGAGGGAGATGGAATGGCCTGCACGGACTCTTGGAGAGGTGCGATGGCCGGAGTTGATTCCTGGGGCGTGGGGGAAACAGATTTCCCTTTTAGAATGGCCTGGAAGGCCCGGAGCTGTTCAGAGGTAAGCTCCGTGTTGGCGAGGACGCCCAGTAAGGAAGTGATATCCTGTGGCGGGGACGTGTCCCCGGCAATAACCTGCACCTCATGCGAGGGGTCATGAGAAGGACCCGAGTCCATAGCATAGACTCGCGGGTCGGCTGTCAAACCACGGCTAGGGTGGTTCTCCTCAAAAGACTCGTGAGACATGCTCACAGTTTTCCCAGAACGCAAAAACATACACTAGCAAGTAGGTAGCAGAGATTATCAAACAAGTGGATGCCTTTACGCCCTTTTTTGTGTTTTGATTTTGATGATTTTTTTTGTGTTTTTAACGAGATCCGAAGTTCACACAAAATGGGGACCCTAGTTTATTTTTGTTTCACCGCCGTGTCAGCTAGGGTCTCTCGTCTCACCACGAATGAAATGACTAACTCCGGGGAACTTCAATGGTACAACCAGCCCAGTGAACGAAGAGGAGATTCTTCGATGTCGGGGACTTACGGAGGTCCCAGTGTAGGAGATTCTAGTCCGTTGAGAGGAATTCCCAAACGGAGAGTCCTTCCTTCACCGGGAAAGGGTGATCCTCAAAGAAATGAAAAAAGGATAGAAAAGAGGAATGGATGTATGCAATGGAATGCTGACAGATATATAGAGTAAGAAAACAACAGAAATAACAGACATATAAGAAACAAACAACGAATCACAACTGATAGTGCTGCCGTGAGCACAACGGGGGCGCGCGCGGGCGCGAAGGTGGAGAGGCACGGGTGGTGCCGAACTTGCAAGGGTAGCCGAAAGGAAGCAGTAGTGTCCCACCGTGATCGCCAATCTGTGAGCGACGTCACGCGGTTCGGGGAAGAGCGGGGAAGAGGAAGCGGAGAGCGCGCGGGCTCCTTCTTTTTTGTTTGTTTGCTTGTTTTGCTGCAACACAGAGATGATAGAGAAGAGAGAAGGGGCCACCACGGGAGATTGCTCCGGCGGGGCGAGCGGGACAAGTATAATATAGCAAGATATGGGGTTCAAACGGCCATAGCGGGAAGTGACTCGCCGCGACCTCGGGGGGACGGGAATGGTGCAGAAATTAAATAACAAGAATTGAAACGGCCATTGGGGAAGTGACTCGCCGCGGCCTCGAGAATATGAGCAGAATATAGCAGAATATAAAGGAGAATATAAGAACAGAGATTTAAACGGCCATTGGGGAAGTGACTCGCCGCGGCCTCGAGAATATGAGCAGAATATAACAGAATACAGAGAGAATATAAGAACGGAAATTTAAACGGCCATTGGGGAAGTGACTCGCCGCGGCCTCGATGATATGAGCAGAATATAACAGAATATAGAGAGAATATAAGAACGAAAATTTAAACGGCCATTGGGGAAGTGACTCGCCGCGGCCTCGATGATATGAGCAAAATATAACAGGATATAAAGAGAATATGAGAACAGAAATTTAAACGGCCATTGGGGAAGTGACTCGCCGCGGCCTCGATGAAAAGATGTGATCGCCAGGGGCCGAAAGACCCCAAAATAAGAAAGTGATCGCGCCTACCTCAAGAGCGGGAGATGGCGGGTTGCTTCTTCCTCTCCTTCCGGCCGGCCGACGGAGAGGGCTTTCCTCGGGTACCCTTGCAAAACAACGACAAATAAATGACAAGTGGATTAGAAAGATGGAGGTGTAGTATTCAAATCCTTGCGATAAAAATAACGAAATGATGGCAAGACACACACCTGGTTGGTGTTATCTTTTAAACCCCTCTCGGACTCGAGTAGGAGGAAAATGAGATGATGGATGCAAGAAGTATAAGAGAAGAGGCGCCCTTGTGAAGGGGGATAGAGGATGCAATATGATGAATGTAAAGAACTATGGAGAAAAAGGGGAAGAAAAGGCTTATTGGATGAGCCGAGGGTGAAATCCGGCGGAGCTCCGGCAGCGTGGGGACGACGTGGAAGCGCGGTGGATGAAGACGACCTTCCTCTCGCGAGCGTGAGCACCCGAGAAGCCGGCAGAACCTCCACCTACAAAAGAACCCACGGGTTAGAAAATGACTCCGTAGCCTCTGGGCTCCGGCAGCCTATCGGATCACTTAGAAGCTCCTCCAGAACTGAGGGGGTGGGCCTCTATTTATAGAGCTACGGAGGGTGGAGGCGTCCAGGACCCTGGACACCTCCATCAGGGCCGAAATAATATTTTATTATATTTTTATTGATTTTTTTGGAATACTTTTGTGGAGGCGTCCAGGGGCCCGGACGCCTCAAACAGGTCCACCGAAAACCGACGACGGCCGCACGCGGTTCGGCACAACGCGTGGTTTTGTGAGCGGCGCCTCGTGATTCAGAAATGGGCGCGTCCAGCTGACCGGACGTCTCTATATTTTAGATTTTTTCACACACGACAAACCGTCGTTCGGTGGCCGGCGCCCGTGAGGGTTTTTATGGGGGCGTCCAGGGGCCTGGACGCCTCCAAAATTATATTATTTTTTTATTTTTCTTTTGTCTTTTATGCCAAGGCTGGCATTTTTATTTTTTTATTTGTTTTTATGGAGGCGTCTAGGGGCATGGACGCCTCCAAGTATATATTTTTTATTTATTGTTTTTTTTGTGTTTTTATGCCAACTGGCTTTTTTACAAACATTTTTTATTATTGTTTTTATGGAGGCGTCCAGAGGCCTGGACGCCTCCATTAATATATATATGTTTTAGTTAGTTTAAGGCCCTGAGAAAAGAAATAAATAAAATCAAAAATATGGGGGCGTCCAGGGGCCTGGACGCCCCCATTAAGACCCACTCGGGTCCTACTCAGCAGCCGCCCGGCAGACATCCTTCTTGGTTCCGGAACCTCCTGATGCGTTTGACTGGTGTTGATGCCGTCCGAATGCCGTGACGAGACGATTCCGGATGCCGAAAAGGGCGGAAGAAGACTCAAGAAAAGGAAGCACTCAAGTGATTCAAAACGCGTAAGCCGTCGCGGGGCGTTGTATAGTAATATGAGACTTTTTCAGGAGACGTCAGGAATGGCGTGTCTACACTGGGTAGCCGACTGCTCGCTGTGACCTAACAAGGACTGCCCCTGGCTAATCGGTCCTCGAGTCCTCTGCATATCCATCTCCAAGGAAGCTGCTACACGAGAAGCTGTCTCCAAATCGGTGGCAGCATTCACGATCAAATGGTGCCTCAGCTCCTGCCTCAAGCCCTATACGAACTGTGCGGTCTTCACCCTCTCATGCTACATGATGTGAGGTGCATAACGACCCAGCTCAACAAATCGGGCCCTGTACTGCAATACGGACGTGTCATCTTGAACTAGCTCCAAAAACTCACGCATCCGCTGTATGGCAATATACTCTGGACAGTAAGCACGCTCGAAAGCGCTGACAAAGTCGTCCTACGCAATCTGCTCAAGAGGACGAGACTGAAAAGATGTCTTCCACTAGGAAGACCACCACGCTCAAGCCGTACCATGTAACTGGTTGTAGGTCAATATCACCTTGTCCTCCGCAGTACACCGCATAGAACTGAACACCCGCTCCATCTCGTCGAGCCAACTCCGAGCCAAATCAGGGTCTGGCTGACCGCCATAGTAAGGTGGATGGAACTGCATGAAATCCCTCACCGTTCGGCCTGGCCCACCCCTGGTCGACGAGCCCTCACCAACCTCTCCGCCGAACTGCTGCGACATAAGCTGGTACATGCCACGGAAGAAATCCTCTGCCCCCGGAACCCTCACACCATCCGCTGCCTCAGTGGCCGCTGGTGGCACTCTACTCTGCTCCTCCTGCTCCTGCTGAGCCTCTTGAACCTAAGCCGACTGCCCCTACTGAGAGCGAGTGCTCCGCCTCGGCGCCATGCTCGCTCCTGAAGCAAAAGACAGAAAACACAGAAACGGCAAGGTTAAGAAAACGCACGATGCCCGATGCCAGCGTCAACTGTACATCATCGCTGTGGACTAGTGGACCACTGCAATTACTTATGATTCTCGTATAATCCCACAACCGCGCTCTGATACCAGCTGTAACGACCCGATAATCCGATTACCGGGAAGGCCCGATAACCCGAGACTCGTACCGCCACCCACGAGTCCGAAGACTCGGAAGGGTTAGAAGGATGGTGTGGAGACTACACAAGTATCACAAATAATTGTAGAAATTAAACAGTTTATATAATTAAGCAGAAAAATAAATTAACATTTTACATGATACATGGTCCACAGATAACAGTAAAATAACCGCAGTAGTAGTCCACACCTAGTACAGAGACAAGAAAGAAAAGTACAGCTACACGGGACATACCCCGGCTCTGACCTCTGGCACTAACGCTGGACACCTGAACCACGCTGAGCCTCAGATGCGCTACCCTGAAGCCGCGCCTCGCCTGAAACACGGTGAAAACATGCAAGGAATGAGTCTCGGAACAAGACTCAGTAGGGATCACTCGAACCCTACCTCGCAAAGCGGGAAACCACTACGCTAGCGGCTAAGCGAGTACCTCGAAAGAGAATGCCCTGCAACTACAACACCGGTCTCGCGGCACGAAAACCGACACAGGCGCTATGGCGAGATAACCGGAACTCATCGGTCAATCCGACGAAAGCCCGAAGGTCGAAGTCAAAAAGACTGACTGACAGTCTGTCACTCCCGGCTCGACAGGAGTACCTCCCACTAGAAGCACAGTCGGTAGCGTCCCCTGACGTCTTACACCGCACCGCAGGTGAACTGCCTGACGTGGTAGCGCCTACCAGAGACACGGACACCGTACAAGTAACCACAAACAAGTGACTAGCTGGGGTCACGCCCGTCAGCGTGGGTCCAACTGCCCCCAACCACATGTGCACACACAGACCGCGCGTCCCTGGTCTGGCCCTCTGACCGGTTTTCCCCTCAGCCGAACTCTGGCTGCAAGACATGGGGCCCGACGAAAACCGATCCACAAACCATCTCTGAGGGTAGCCTCTCCACCACTCCCTGGTGGGATCACTCGCGTGTAAGCAGGTTACGACTAGTGGAGGGTCACTAAAGGAGTAGACTCTCAAGTCAACAGAAAATAACGTCCACATCCGACGACGTACGGGGACCATCCCATGTACCAGCACCGTCGCACGGCGACCACGGTCGGAAAAGAAACGGGACTGCGAACCACCCGATGCAGTCCTAAGCCTGGCGGTCTACTCTAGACATGCCACAGGCTCTGACGGTCTAAGGCTGGACCGTCACAGCCATCTGACGGCCCAACATAGGCGCGTCAGACACTCGGTGCAAAATTGCGTGTGACGCGCCTACCCTGGTGCGTCACAATCTGTGACGCGCCAACCCTGGTGCGTCACATGACAAGAAGAAACCAATTGTGACGCGTGCCACTTGGTGCGTCACAGTCTGTAACGGACCAACTCTGGTGCGTTACAGGGTGAGGATGCGTCAGAGCTACGTCAGCTCTGACGCACCCACACAGGGGTGTTACAAGGCTGTGACGCGCCAGTACCGGTGCGTCACACGCCTTGACCCCCAACGGTCAAAAACCAACGGTCGTGCCAACGGTGGGATCGTCGCCTGACGGTCCTCCCTAGGTGCGTCACAGCGTCCTGGCGGTCTATCGTGGGACCGTCACAGCCACCCCAATTGGCTAAAATAGAACTGTGACGCGCCCACACTGGGGCGTCACATGATGTGACTGTCTCTGGAAGGACCGTCACACCGTCCCGACGGTAAAACGGCGTGAAACGCCCCAAAAAATCAACCACGCCCCCATGCCTCCATAGGAGAGGGGGAAAACAAGGGGGAAGCCCCCTAAGGACCCCTAGCATGCATCTAAGCCATTAAAACACCGAATGATGGCCTAAAATCATAGATCGGGCGAACTCTCCCAAAATCATGGTTTTGCCCTAACCCGCTAAAAATGCCCCTCTCGGCTCCCATTCGGCCTACAAATCGCGGGGGATGACAGGATGAGCATAGGGATTCATCCCCCTACCTCAATGGAGCGAAAGCTCCGCCGAATCGCCCACGAATCACGATGAAGGCTTTTAGAATCCTCGCTCCTTCACGCTTCCCACGAACACCGCACGCCCATGAGATCGCCTGGCCGCCGCCCATGTTGCCGCGCAGTCGCCCCGCCGCAGTCGAATGGGAGAGAGAGGGGAAGAGGGGGGTGCTCACGGTGGGAGGAAGAAGAAAGAAGGAGGAAGAAGAAGAAGAAGAAAAGGTGGGGGAGAGAGAAAAGGGTTGGGTATTTATAGAAAATCTGGAAAATCTAAAAAATATCAAAAAATCAAAAATTACATTTCCGCGATCCCCGGAACACACCGATCGCAACGGTACCACTCTCGCCTAGGTGAACGACCCGGTTCACCCGCAACGAGATTTCGAAGGATTTGCCGAAACCCGCACTGGAAATCGGAAAACACACGTAAAAAAATCGCGGACGCACTCCGGGCCTCCGAAACAACTCCGGATCGCGCCGATCCGAACACGAAAGATGTCCGAAATAAAATTTCAGACGCAACAGAGCCGGACACTCCGAGAAACCAGATCAAGGACCCAAAAAGAAGGATCCGAAAAGTCCAAAATATTACAGTCCCCCTCCGACACCCTCTCCCCCTCTCTCTCGCACTCTTTCTCTCTCCCCAAGCTGAGGGTAGCCTTGACGTTGAGGCGCGAGGCGAGCCACCCATTCTCCACCAACTGTAGCATGTCGCAAGGCGGCACCAGCAACCACGCTTTTTTCCCGTACCGAAGGGCGCACCACACCTCACCCTACAGGCGCCCCCGCAAGCGATCCCTCTCAGCACCCTCCCCCTGTCACCAGCGCCATCGCCGCCTCGCCTACTTCTCCCACCCCCACCATCCTCTTGAAAGTAGCATTTGCCCACGCCACCCAATCAGATGCATCTGAGAGCCCCCCCCCCCCCCCCCCCCCCCCCCCCCCCCCACACGACAGGTCGCGCGTGTGTGTGTGTGTGTTAGACAAAGGCATTGTATTATTTTTCTCTTACATAGTTAGGTTATACCGTAATTAGGTTAGCCTAACTAGTCCTTACCTTATGATGAAAGATGACACGGACCATTTTATACAATGAAGAAGATTTTAGAGGTTTTTGACCAAATGGATGAATTAGAGGGGTCTTTTCTTAATTTCAAGAAAAATTAAGGATTTAAAATTAAAAATTCTTAAAAAAACTAGCAAGCATATCATGTTTAACTACCCTTTCACACTACATGTACCAGCTAAGGTATACCAACTTTTACATTATACTAGCGAAGATTAGCTAAGTACGTAGACAATTATATTCCTCTAATCATTCTTTTTGGTGCATCAACGGAAGAAGTACATGTCACCTTTGTCCTTCTAGTATATAATAATTTGTGGATAAAAAAAATTCTCATGTAGCAAAGCATGGTCCTAAAATGCATTGTTCAACAAAAATGGTTCCATCATCTTATTTCCTTTGCTCTTCAATACATGTGTTAGCATCTTAGATTAGGTCACGTATTTATAGCGAAAGCAGAATGGATATATTAGTATCACAAGATTTCAAAGAATACAATCCTCACGAGAGTAAGACGATCACCATGAGCGCGTATTAGATCTCTTCGTCAGAGTGGGAGGGCTACCAGAGTCTCTCACAGAGTTCCACATGTTATATCTCAAGACCGCGTGTGGTAACCCTGAAGAGAAAGAAAAGAGAAGAATAGAGAGAGGAGAGACATCAAAGACCAACTCAACTCTTGGGTCTATCGAGGTATTAACCATCGAAAAAATTAAAAAATTTCAGAGAATATTTCTTCCTCTACTCGTTAATTTATATATTTTTCGTTTTACCCTCCCGTTCTTTCTCTCTTTCTCTTTGGACACTATCTCTCTCTCTTGACACTCTCTCTCTTCCCAAGGGCAGACACGGCAGCAATAGGGGATGGGGGCTGCTGTTGTTACTCGGGTGCCGCCCCTCACCTCCTAGCCCAGGAGAGCCCCCCTTCCAACCCCACTAGAGGAGGAGAACTAGATGCTGGTGGAGACGGGCGTCCTGTCGTTGTGGCTCTGCCTCCTCCCTTGTAGAGGACTCGACGCCTGGGAACTTCTCCGCTGACTTGACGTACAAGCTGTCCCACAGCTACTGGTCATGAATGGGATGACATTGTTGTGGTGGGGAGGCCCCTGGGGATGACGCCAACAAATCTTGGGCGATAAATTGGGTGTCGACGAACAAGGCTTGCGAGGAACTCGACACCTGCGGCCCCTACGGCCTCTGCATTGAGAATAGATCTCTGGTGCGTGGCTATCTGGACAGCTTCGAGCCGAAGCAACGGCAAGAGGGGCGGCAGTGTGCCACGGTCACCGCCCACAGGTGTGAGCGCAAGATGCCCGTCGATTGCGCAGAAATGTGGGGGAGGGGGGATGTTCATGATCGTTCCTGGTGCCAAGCTGCCAAACACGATAGTTATGACAGTGGAGGGAGTCTGCTTCAACAATTGCAAGGTTCGATGCTCTCTCTATCTCTCCCCCTATGCACCCCACCCCACTGGGTGGGGGTGTCAGCATCGGAGGGGGAGACCCCTCCAGTGCCCTCCTCTCTCTCTCTCCCCATCTCTCTCTGTCTGCGACCCCCACGGGGCTGCCAGCATCGGAGGGGGAGACCCCCTCTGACACCCTCCCCCTCTCTCTCGCACTTTCTCTCTCTCTCTCCCTTGACGTTGAGGCTCGAGACGAGCCACCCATTCTCCACCAGCTATAGCAAGTCGCAAGGTGCCACTAGCAACCACGCTTTCTGCCCGTACTGACCGGCGCACTGCACTTCAGCCTGCAAGAGAAGCCCCCACAAGCGATCCCTCTCGGCACCCTCCCCCAGTCACCAACGCCATCGCCGCCTCGCTTGCTTCCCCCACCCCCACCATCCTCTTGAAAGCAGCATTTGCTCACGCCACCCAGTCAGATGCATCCGAGAGCTCCCCCCCCCCACACCAAGTCACCCCAACACGCTCTCTCTCTCTCTATGTGTGTGTGTGTTAGATAAAGATATTGTTTTGTTTTTATCTTATATGGTTAGGTTAGATCATAATTAGGTTAGCCTAATTAGTCCTTATCTTAAGATGAAAGATGACAGACATTTTTACGTAATGAAGAAGATTTTAGAGGTTTTTGACTAAATAGATGAATTAGAGAGATATTTTCCTAATTTCAAGAAAAATTAGAGATTTAAAAGCTAAAAAACCTTTTTAAAAAACTAGCAATCATTTCATGTTTAACTACCATTTCACACTACATGTACCAGCTAACGTATACCAATTTTTACATTATACTAGCGAAGATTAGCTAAGTACGTAGACAATTCTATTCCTCTAATCATTCTTTTTGGTGCATCAACGGAAGAAGTACATGTCACCTTTGTCCTTCTAGTATATAATAATTTGTGGATAAAAAAATATTCTCATGTAGCAAAGCATGGTCCTAAAATGCATTGTTCAACAAAAATGGTTCCATCATCTTATTTCCTTCGCTCTTCAATACATGTGTTAGCATTTGAGATTAGGTCACGTATTTATAGCGAAATCAGAACGGATATATTAGTATCACAAGATTTCAAAGATTACAATCCCCACGAGAGTAAGACGATCATCACGAGCGCGTATTAGATCTCTTCGTCAGAGTGAGAGGGTTACCAGAGTCTCCCATGGAGTTCCACATGTTATATCTCAAGATTGCATGTGATAATCCTAAAGAGAGCGAAAATAGAAGAATAGAGAGAGGAGAGAGACATCACAGCTCAACTAAACCCTTGGATCTCTTAGGACTTCATATTTAGAGGACTCATTTGGCACTTGAGTCCTAATTCTAAAAAGACATATATGGAGAGTCTAATTTCTTAGACTCTTGGGACTCTGTCCAATTTGGATGATCACATGTCATCAACCGCCAATTGATTCGTGTTAAAAGAAGTGTTTCTTAAGATTGTGGATCTCATGGGAAGCAACCATCAATCATGATAGCCATCTGGAACTTCGTTGCAATCTATATATCATCTAATGATTTGCATGTTACCTGCATAAAGCGTTATTTACTGAAAAATAGATTTTATGCTTATTAATGTCTTTTGAGATCGATGGAAGTAAAAGGAAGCATGAATCCATACTCGTAGAGAACATGCTTGCAGAGCAAAACATCAATTAGATTTATTTAAAGAAATAATAAACAGGAGATGTTCACAGCGGCCATGACCGCTGCTACGGCATCGGATCTAGGGGCCGCGTCGACCCAGCAGGCGGGATGTCAGCCTATCGCCCCCTCTGGCCTCTCTTTCTCCGACCGCCACCGCCACCATCTTTAGGGTTTGTGAACCCCAGTTTGGCATTAAAAGTCGACGGTGGGCTGGGGGCTGGAGGCATTGAACGCAGTGGCAGTGGGCGGCGTCTAGTGGCGGTGCCGGCAGTGCAGGGCGGCGAGGAGTGTCCCGACGGCGGGGATTGGCGATGAGAGACTCCGACGAGGTATTTTGTTTTTTTTGTATTTTTTGTTTGTAGAGAGGAGGGAGGGGGGGTGGCCGGTGGGTGGGCGGAGGGGGCGGTGGACGACTGTTGGGAAGCTATGGGAGGGCAGTGGAGTGCGGAAGAGGCGGCCTTGGGTGGTGGGAGGTTATCATGTCCCATACTCTATACCATCGAGGTATTGTCCGCTTTGGCCTACCGGCCTCACGGTTTTATCCCTTTCTAACAGTGATCGGCTCTAGAATGGGGGACTTCCCGGGAGGTCATCAATCACAATACTACTCCCCATTAAGCACGCTTAACTTTGAAGTTCTTTACAAGAACTGAGTCGATACTTCAAAAGGCGTCTCGATAATATAGAGTACCACTTAGCTATATTTGAGGGTGTTACAATCTACCCCTCTTATATAGGCGACGTCTTTGTCGCTGGGCACATATAGCACACAATCAAAACCCCAGGCAAGTAGGACTCTAGAGGTGACCCCTACAGGCTCAAGAAGTGGCTCCCACTATGTAGCACTTTATCCCATTGGGACTATATAGCACTTTATCTCATTGCGGGTTTAAGAGGTGACTCCCATAGCGTAGCACTTTATCTTGCATGGCACTTAATTCTCACACTTCCGACTGTGGTATGGCTCTGATACCATCCTATTACGTCCCGTACTCTATACCATCGAGGTATTATCCGCTTTGGCCTACTGGCCTCACGGTTAATTTTATCCCTTTCTAAGGGTGATTGGCTCTAGAATGGGAGACTTCTCGGGAGGTCACCCATCCCAATACTACTCCTCATTAAGCATGCTTAACTTTAGAGTTCTTTACAAGAACTGAGTCGATACTTCAAAAGACTCCTAGATGATATAGAGTACAACTTAGCTATATTTGAAGGTGTTACATTTCGATTGATTTATCAATCATCGAAGAAGTTCATTGCATGTATGTCAAAAGGGTAGAGAAAAGTGTTTTGAGTGTGGAGCGCTTGAAAGAGTGATTAGTTGAGATTCGTATGGTGTTTAGTGTGACATGTCATGATTGAAACTCTACCATAACATACATATCATACTTCATGTGCTATCGACCATTGATAGAGTGACAAAATTGATCCCTACTTTGTCACTGTGTGAGTCTATTGAATCTCATGATTCACTGTTCGTACCATTTGGGACTATGCAATATGCCATGAAGCGGATGCTAAATGTTGCTATTTTAGCATGTTTTCCAACGGCTGTGAGTCATGTAGTTTAGCATAACATGTCTAAGAAAGCAATCAAGTCTTAGTCAATTGACATGTATGGTATAGGAAAAATCATACTTATTTCACACCCATGTTTTATATCCCATTGCTATGGCAATTACATTGAGATGAGTTCAATGTAATTATGAGCATAAATACATAGTTTTAGAGATCAAGGTGCATATCTATATTTTCATTGAGGGATCAAATCAACTTGACATGATGTGAATATATGATTTTAGGTGCAAGGTGAGATATGGAGTTGTAGTGTTGTATTAATATGGTGGTGACTTAATATAACATTTGTCACTTATAATCTTTTCGCCTGGTCACACATTACATTTCGTGTATGAAAAGAAGAGTGAGATGAGATATTTATGAGAGATTGATGATATCTAATGTGTCTAAGTGGGAAATGATTATTTGTGGTCATCCACGTTAGATATAGTCTTAAAAGTCTAAAAAGTTGAACTCTCTGTCCCTTTAGAATTAGGACTCTAGAGTCAAAGTGGTCCTATAAATATGTAGCCTTAAGAGACCCAAGGGATAAGTTTAATTGTGTTGTCTCTCTCCTCTCTCCCTCCTTCTCTCTTCTCTCTCCTTAGGGCTACCAACTGCAACCCTGAGAGCTGGCGTGCGTAACTCCGTGGGAGACTATGATAACTTTTTCACTCCGACTAGGAGGTCTACTATGCGGTTGTGGTGATCGTCATCTTCAGTATCTTTTAAGGCTAATAGATCCATTCTTCTAATCTTAAAATATCAACAACAAGAACACTCATAAAATCTATTATATTATACTATATCCCTTATAATTATTTTGTCATGTATACATCCTTGATAAATCATATTTTGTCATTTGTAGTTGGATTGTCATGTGGCCTTTATTTACATTACAGTGATACACATTTAAGTTGCCCTTATTTTATTTCTTTATATAATTAAAATGTCACGTGGAATTTAGAACAAGAAACTAATGTAATGTGGAATAATGTTACAAATTATATAACGAGGGTTGCAAAACAACTCTTAGTCGAATCTAAAGGTAAAAAGAATTTAGAAAAAGAGACTTGGTGGTGGAGTGAGGAAATCCAAAATACCATTAGAGTAAAAAAGGAATGCTTTCAAGTTTGGCAAACTAACAAAAATACTCAAACCCTAGAAGCCTATAAAATCGCTAAAAAGAGAGCTAAGAAAATAGTTAGCGAAGCTAAATCAAAGGCATTTGAATATTTATATAATAAATTAGGAACCCGAGAGGGTGAAAAGGACATATTTAAACTTGCTAAATTAAGAGAAAGGAAAACTAGATATTTAGATCATGTTTGGTGCATTAAAGGTGAAGATTAAAGGGTTTTAACTAAGGATCTTGAGATTAAAGGGAGGTAGCATAGCTATTTTCAGAAGTTACTTAATGAAGATTCCGTCAAGGACTTATCTTTAGAAGGTACCCAAGAGTCCACAATATTTCATAAATATCAATATTTCAGGCGTATTAAGATGTCAGAAGTGGAGGATGCTTTAAGAAAAATGAAAGTGGGCAAGGCCTTAGGACTAGATGGCTTACTTATTGAATATGGAAAGGCCTAGGAGATATTGGTATTCAGTGGCTAACTAAAATTTTTAATAAAATTTTAAAGGAACAGAGAATACCAGAAGTTTGGAGAAAAAGTGTTGTAGTTCCTTTCTATAAAAACAATGGAGATATTCAAAGTTGTAATAATTATCGTGGAATTAAGCTTATGAGTCATGGTATAAAACTTTGGGAAATAGTAATTGAAAAACGCCTCCGTTGTATGACTACTGTATCGAAAAATCAGTTTGATTTTATGCCAAATAGATCTACTACAGAAGCTATTTTTTTACTACGGCAGCTAATGGAGAAGTATAGAGAGATGAAAAAAGATTTGTATATAGTTTTTTTTTTATTTAGAGAAGGCGTATGATCGAGTACCGAGAGAATTGATTTGGTGGACATTAAGAAAGAAAGGAATCTCTCAAGGATATGTTGATTTGATTAAGGATATGTACGGCGGTGCTATTACTAGTGTTCGAACTATTGCTGGGGAGACTGGTGAATTTTCCGTTTCTATAGGTTTGCATCAAGGTTCTGCACTAAGTCCGTATCTCTCTGCCTTAGTTATGGATGAAGTAACTAAACAATTGCATTGGGATATCCCTTGGTGTATGCTATTTGCAGACGATATTATTTTAATTGATGAGTGTATTGATGCTCTAAATGCTAAGTTAGAGCGTTGGAGACTTGCCTTGGAGTCTAAAGGTTTTAAATTTAGTAGGAGTAAGTCAGAGTTTATGCACTGTAATTTTAGTAATGGGAGAGTGGTTCAGGAAGACATGATTCTAATTGATGGACATAACATTCCGAAGAGTAGTAGCTTTCGATACTTAGGGTCTATCATACAAGAGAATGGGGAGATTTATGATGACGTTACACATAGGATTAAGGCAGGCTGGTTAAGATGGAGAAGTGCATCATGTGTCCTTTGTGATCGTCGTATGCCTGTGAAACTCAAAGGGAGATTTTATAGAACGGCTGTGAGACCTACTTTGTTATATGGTACCGAGTGTTGGGCAGTACGAAAGGAACACATCCACAAAATGTGTGTAGCAGAGATGAGGATGTTGAGATGGATGTATGGCAAGACTAAGAAAGATAAGATTAGGAATGAGCGCATCCGTAAGGACTTAGGGATAGCTCCAATTGATAGTAAAATGAGAGAAAATAGACTCAGGTGGTTTGGACATGTGTTTCGTCACCCTAACTCAGCGCCGGTTAAAAGATGTGACCAAATCTTAGTGGATGCTAGTAAAAGAGCTCGAGGAAGGCCTAAAATGAGATGGTGCGATGTTATTAGGAAGGACATTAGTTCCTTGAGTTTAAATATGAATATTACACTTGATAGAAATCTTTGGCGGAACAAGATTCATGTAGCCGACCCCAATTAATTGGGATAAGGCTCTGATGATGATGATAATTAAAATGAATGTATTAATACCAATCTTCTTTATTGTCTTACATGTTAATTATGATCGCTCTAGACTATATGTCTAGTTCTTATGGTATTGGAATGGGAGGAAGATAATCAAAACAATAACTTATCAGAGGGAACTTAAGTAACATAGGGTCTATGTAGTCAGAGGCGAGGGGCACCCGATATAACCAAGATGTTGCCTCAAGCCTAAAACGCCTATAAACATATCATTCAAACTATAAACATATCATATATATATATATATATATATATATATATATGTTTCATTAAATATGTCAATTAACAATACATATAAAATTTTTAAGAATACTTAAGTTTTTACATGCACATATGTTATAGGAATGAACTGGGCTTAGGCGAATGCCTCGAGCATCATTGATAACATGGCATAGGGTACTCTTGAATACGACAAATATGAGTGAGGTATGTTTGTAATCGTGATTTTCTCAAGAGACTATCTTAAGTTTGAATTATATACATATCGATATGCAAACATTATGGATAAACAACATCATGATTAATCTTGTTGGGGGACGAACTAATCAGAGACAAGAAAGACACGTATGATCAGATATTGTATGCATATGCAACAACCTAATTGCACTTCTGTGTACACACACATTAAGATACATTTCTGGAATATATTTCCATTGATTTGTTGTGACCATAGATTACTAAACTAATCATCTTTCTAAACTTATACTTTAATCCTATAAATGCATTTACTCATCTTGAACCTTGTTAGTTTCTCAATCTTTGCTACATAAGCCTAAGAACACGTTAGACATGCCATGGGAACCACAAGTTACAAAAAAGATCCGTGCACCTTTTGGTAGTGGGATATCCGAAAGCAGGCCCAAAAACAGTTTTTGGGTTTCCGAATCTCGCATGGGCAGCTCCGACTTGCCAGTCAAAGACTAAAAAGACCCGGAAGCATAAATGCGAGATGTCCCTCCTCCTCCGAATATATCGATTCTTATGTATGGATAAGGATATTATTCTCATTACTTTAGTTTAGGAATCTGTATAATCATGGTTTCCATTTTGAATAATTCCAACCTCGATCTGAAAAAAATCGACGAGGATCGAAATGGCTTTAAGAAAGATAGAATTTTAGTTAGCTATTTTGCTGCAAAAGTACAAGGTTTATGCTTAATGGGCAACACGGATCCTCTATATGACACGATTGATCGTTTTATAGTCAAAATTATAGGAACGTTCATATCCACACTTAGTTCAGCTGCAACTCGCTTCTTTTTGGGTGTGAAGTAGTGTAGTGTCAGATCCAAATATCCAACAAGCATTGGCTCTCCCTAAAAAAAAAGGAGGTAGAGGTAATCCAACTGCACCTTCCAATCAGGCTACCTCGTTACAACTTCCCTCTAGTCACTATTGAGATACAAACAGAGTTTAAGATGAGTAAATGCAATTATAGGATTAAGTATAAGTTCAGAAAGATGATTAGTTTAACAAGAAAACAATAGAAATGTATGTCAGAAATGTATGCCAGTGTGTGCACAAAAGTGCAATGAGTATTTACATACAGTACTTGATCACGAGAACACAAAGGGCCTGTTGGACATCCGGTTAGGCTAACCTGACAGATGAGAGAGAGAGCGGTGGGCCCCGCTGTCTCCTCACACACAGCCGCGCTAATCAGACTCGGTTAACAAAGTCCCCTAAAATGAATGACTTAGATAGTACAATTTATAGAACCATGTGATATGTAAGTTTGTAGTTAGGGTAGATCAAAAACCGGACATTGAACCATGCACTTTGCAGTAGGTGGCACTATTCTTATTTTGCCATTGGTGACAAGGGAACCCTCCTCAGATATATATATATATATATATAAAGTATCAGTTCTATTCGGCAGGAACTAAGATCAGAAAAAATACCACAGAACAGCAAAATAATCAAAAGAATACAGACCATGACAATGAAAGTGTCAGTTTCTTTACACATGATCCGCCAGATACATGTTGACAACGCCATAATTTTCCTTTTCAACCCGGGGCAAGAAGGAAGAACGATTAAATGCCAGCGGATCTTCATAATGATGTTGCTTCGGCTAAGGTAAATTCACAACTATGACAAGGTGCCGTCGACATATAGACAGGAAACATGACACGACGCAGCAGTGGCAAGAAAAGCAGCTGGTATCTGAAGCAGAAAATTCAGTAATAGTCTCTCACCACCTTCAACTAGACTTCTTTTTCTCCAGTTTTAAGTGGATACTGTACCATTTCTTCTTTTCCGACCTCTCCCTTGCAAACGACTTTTTATCATGGGCTTGCTCTTCGCCATCATCACCTTTAGATTCTCCAGAGGAAGTCCTGATCCTGCTATCACTTGAACTCCTCTTCAGAGGCTCGACTGCAGTGTAGGAGGCATGAATTGCATCCCTTTCCTTGAGAAGCACATCTATCTACATTGGCAACAAGATATGGGCATTTAATAAAGTTACTTAAACCTCACAGATAGAACTGTCTAGTGCAGCCAAAGATGAGTGAAAGGACTCACAGCCTGCATCTCCTTTGCATATCTACTGGTCATCTCCGTGAATTGTGCCAATACCTGCAAATGTTTGCAAGGTAATTAAAGTAAAACTACATCTTTAAGAGAGCACCAATCTATGCCATAATTTATGGGGTAAAAATGAACTGACCTCTCTGTACTCCGTCTCAAACTTGGAGAGTTCCACCCGTTTACTCAGTATCTTTGCTTCCACATTTCGAAGCTTTTCCTTTTCTTCAGAAAATGGAGCAGCACACATAATCTCTATTGTGTAATTTGCGCTTTTGAAGAAATTGTCACCTGAGAAATAGTGAAGGTGAGTAAGTAATGATCAAGTAGAGGTGACATAATTAAATGCAAGATTCAACAGAACTGACCATAAACAGCAAATATATGTGTGCCTGCTTTGAGTTCGGTAATTTCACATGGCTGAAATCCGTCCAATTTCTTGAAAAAGGCAGTATCAGGATCCTTAGAAGCTGCCACCTAGGCCCCCGGAACATTCAAAAACCAATTTACAATATCATGAGAATCAGAAGCCAAGCTTACATTGGAGCCAACAGGCAGAATATTTTAAGTCATAGTCCTCACCGCATTGATGGATTGATTTAACCGGTAAACTGGAAAGCGAAGAAAGTACAAACCAGCAGAAGTAACCTTCCCCGTCTTTTCACTATCTTCCTGCCACAGAAGCATGTGAGAGGTGCAAACAATTCCTGAAGAAATGCTTGGTTTTTCTTTTTTCATGTGAGAGATTCAACATAATTAACCATGCCCAACTCCTCCCCATTTCTTTCCACACTGCCTCCATTTGAGTTATTTTTGGTCTTGCACTTTCCTTGTTAGCACCCTTACAAAATGTTAGTCATATTCCTTAAAAGGTGCCTATGTTGGTTTTATTCACATGCCCAAAATGTCTCAAACTGAGGAATGCAGAGTCAGTCAATTTTGATGGAATCAGATGGTTTACACTGGAATTGGTATGGCCGACCTGACTTCAGTGGCGGTTTCCAATCCCCTCCCCACCCTCACCTTCTGGTGCCCCAGTAGTTTTAAACAAAAAAGGAGAAAGGAAAGATGGGCTTTCTCTCCCAAAGTGGGAATCAAGACAAATTAAAAGATGCCTGTTAAGTAGTCTGTCATTCCACACTTTAATATACAATGAAGTTGATGGAAGGAAATGAAATACCATAATAGAACTGAGTCAATATGATCTTATTGATGCATGAGTCAGCTACTTGAAAGACAATCATGTAGCTCTCAAAGATTTTCTTTTCTTTTTTTTTTTGAGGGGCTCTGCTGCAGTGGCAGAGCCTGTTCAGAAAAACCCACACCACCCAGGTTCAAATTGAGGTGGCGCCCCCCAAAGCCCCTACCCGGTACCATCTGAGCCAAAGCCCAGCGGTAGCTCTCAAAGATTCATACGAATATGATACCAATTGTAACAAAAAGCTGATTGCAGAGATGAAAAAAAATGCTTCAACACTAGTATAAAAAGAAGCATTTCATAATGTATTTTCATCTTAATTTATCACAGATCTTTTTGACATTAAATACAGTTTCTAGAAGTTTATTACCTGTAATGCAAGGCTCAGACCACCATTCTCTTCCTGCTCAAAGTACAAGAGCTGTAAAGAAGTGACAAGTTTTAGTAATAGAATGCAAGTTTCCCATTAAAAAAAAAAAAACAAAGTTTGTCAAAGTAATTTGATCTTCCAATTAAAATAAGGTAAATGTACAAGCATATTTTTGGAATAAGTAAAACAACTGATCTGATCTTGTAGACACATTGAGTAAAACCTTGTAACAGAGTAACACTTCCGTGTTATGGGAATTGAAGTAACAGCTACTAAAATAGTTCTGGAGACACGTGTGGTTGGTATTCCAACTGTTGGAATCCTCAAGAGCCATAAAGCATTTCCAAATGAATGAAAATAGCATTATATTTTGTGAAATTTCATTTGGTCATCACAGATAGAGAATCTCCCTTCACAAAATCTCAGCAACCATCAGCAGTTGGATTTTTGCAAAATTTGAATGAATATTTTCATGTTGAGACACATTTACCCCTGCTATTCTCCTTGATTCTTGCCTCTTGGCCTCAGAAGGGGGACCACATGGGAATAACCTGGAAAATTTTAAGAAAATTCACTATTTTCTTCTATCGGAATTCCAGAGAGCGACATCATCATTAGAAATTTTTACCTTCTCTCTCCCATCCATAACTGAACATTGCAGAAACCAGATGTCTCATGAGTTTTCAAATGCTACCTAACATATGTATTGGGCATTTAAATCCCACAAGCAGATGCTTGCTTTGTTAAAATTTCTTTTATGCCATGATAACAGAGGAGATTAGAAAGATTACATGTGATTAAAGAGAGTTATTTCTAGAAAGGACACACAGTGGAAATTTCCTCCACGTTAATTTGAAAAAATGTCCCAACTATTAAGAGTGTCACTGGAAAGTGCACACAAGTGTAGACGTCTGATCCATCTTTCTTTTTCCAAAATTCTAACTACCTGTGATCAAAGCAACCAAAGATTGAACATGATTGTAGAAGGGTTCTCCTTGGTACAGTTTTCCAGAAACTAAAAGATAACTCGTTCAGTCACAGCATCCTTTGTAAAATATCGGATGTGCTTTGTCAGATGTTATGCAGACCTTGAATTTGCTTTTGTTGGCTGAATAAACCCGACACACCAATCCAGCTTCTGCCTCCTGTTCCGTTATCTCTACAGAATAGAAATGAGCAGATTGCTTCTCTACCTGGTGAAAGCAAGAATATTTAGAACATCATACTGCACTCTGATTTGAAACACAGATATAATGGACAGAAAGTGCCTAACCTTTCTGAAAAGAGCTTGCCCCAGTTGTAGCTGATGAATGGTGACAGAGCCATGCAGTGCCTCCTCCAGAATGGTTGCTGAAACAGTTGTCTTAATTGGCACTCCGAGTTTACTATCATTGGACAGAATGCAACAATATTAGAGCATTGCAAGATACAAGCAATCTCATATCAACTTTGGAAAGTCGTTTTACCTAAAAAGTGCAGCAAACAATGTGTTTACAGCACCTAAACTTGAAAGATCTAATTCCAATTCTTGATTATCCGTTTCAATTGCCTGGGCAGAAGATCCAGAAGATCAGTTTTTGCATACCTAGCCATGGTTTTTAAAAGCGAAGTGATTGGAGAATTGGAGAAAATGCAAATGGAGAATAATGTACATCATTACTGCACCATTTCAAGTAAAATACTTGGAAAATCCATTTGACACAGTCAGCTAAAGCTGATTATTCAATATATCCACAAAATGAGGGAAGCCTCGAGTTAGTGTGATATTTAAACAGACCCAAGCAAGCCACATGTCAAATTGTCAACTGATATTGCTTACCTCAAAACCAGATGTATCATATTGATGCCGCTTGTCTGGATCTGATAATATATTGTAAGAGAAAGTGACCTCCTTAAAAGTGTCAGCAGCCGCAGGATCATTTGCGTTTTTGTCAGGATGGTACCTGGGGGGAAAAAAATCTTCCAGATATTTTTCTAAAAGAGGTTGCTCCTTGATGAACAAAAGAGATGAGAAAGTATGGCATCATATACAAATCCCTTATAGACGCCCGGCAGAAGGATATTGCTCATCCAGAGTTACATATATTACATAAAATCAGACAGGACTTTCATTATCTCTCTGAGAAGGGAGTACATTCAACCAAAGTTCTCCAAACAATAAAGACCGTATCACAATAGGCTAAACTATACAAACATGCAGCTGGACAATGAATCTCCCTGAAGTCACAGTGGGATATTATAGCCCTTTTCAAAAGGCATAACAGTCCCAAGGATAGCCCAAAGAGCAAGTAGAACATCTAGGATGCTGACAAATCAACCGTCCAAGTAAAACATGTATGAACCTAGAACTTTGGGCAATCAGTATACTCTTTCCCCCATTTTTTAACCTGTGGTTTTGGAGGATACCCCCACCTCGTGGTGCATAAACCCAGGGAGGGAACCCCTTAATATTTCAGGCCAAGCCCAGTTTTGACTTTTGACACAACCTTGAACCTCTGCTTTTAGGGGCAAGTATTGTTGCCAATCAAGGGTTCAGTATGCTCATTCTCTGGTAAGTTTATTAGATAGGATAGGGAGGTACAAAATTAATGATTAACAAAGAAGAATCGTGTCGCTTCAAGATGCTATGAAAAAAATAATCCCAAAGACTCCCAAGAGCCATTAGATAGTCCCCTCCACCCCACCCCACCCGGCTTGTAAATGAACTGAGCAGAATCGAACTTTGTATGTTCGAGCTCAATTAGTTTAATGCTCATGGGATGTTCGAGTGAGCTCCAGCAACTAGAATATTAGATAGGCCAAGCTTGATTGGTTCAAGTTGGGTCCCTTTAGCCCCGCTTTGTTTGGCACTTAACCCAGGAATAAGTATACTTTAGTGTTAACTTAACCTATTTTAATTTGGCAAAGACAAAATGATAAAATCCGATTAAATGTGACTTAAGCGGGGTTAAGTGGGATTAAAATATCCCACCTCTCAACATGGGATAGGTTACTCCGCCGTGGCGTTTTACCCATTTCTCCCCGCTTTACGTCCCACCCACCTGCACCCGTCGCATTGGCTGCAGGCAGCAGCCTTCGTCTTCCTCGAGGCAAGCTTCGTCTACCTCACGTGAAACTTCTTCCTCTTGAAAAACCCTCCTTCCTTCGTCTGCAATTTCGGAGGAGAGGTCGGCCGCTCACCAGTTTCCTTCTCTCCAGTTTTTATACCCCTCACCTACCTGTTGCGCATCGTTCAACGGAGTCTTCGCCTACCTCGCGAAAGCCTCCTTTCCGTCCCAAATCGACGATTCCCCACCCTCTGCAAGGTTGGAGGAAGAAGACACTCACCCCCGTCCCTACCTTCAATCCTCCTATGGATTTTAAGTCCCTCACGTACTTCTTCAACATTGGTCAACGCTATCCTCAGCTATCTTGCATCACCCTCCTTTCCCTCACAAAATCCTCATTTCCATCCACAGGCTTTCATAAGGCGATGACGTACGGCCCCTGCCCTCTAACCCCCTTCGAATTTCATGTCCCTCACCACCTCCTCTCTGTCAGACGCATCGTTCGACGCAAGATGAGGCCCTAGGTGCGACAGCTACAGGTGATTTGCAGTGATCCATCTCTTCAGCTCGCATGCTTCACACATTTCTTGTGACTCTACAGTAGCACGAAGTCCTCTTTAAGACATCCCCTTTCTTCTTCCATCGTCCACACAGTGAAGGGAGCCGACGCATCTACGGGTTGGTGGGGGGCATCCTATTCCTTCTACATAGCCGGTGGTGGGCAAGTATGTGTATGGGCAACCCATGTGTATGTGCATGGGGCACGAAGGATTAATGCTATATTTTTCAGATTTTCCATGGATATGCAGTTTTCTTGTATGCATGGAAATGTTCTTCATCATTTGATTTTCTTGTATGCATGGAAATCATGTTCATAAAATTCTCAAAGAAGTGAATATGAATTTTCTCGTATATATGGATTACTTTGATTTTTCTGTTGATGTATTAATCCATCTCCATAATGTTCTATCTGTTATTCACTTTCTTTTTCATTTCACATTGTGAATGGCTGTAATTTGATTATTCTAGGATCATCGAATCTTGCATGACCTTCCCTAGTAAGATGTGTTCAGAAACGTTCTAAAATGTTACGCAATCTTATTTTGTAGGAAAACATTTTTTGTCTGCATTGTTTGAATATATTACATAAGCAGATATATTATATTTGACTGTTGATTTAGATTGTATATTTACAATATATCAATGGATATGCAAGTTTTTTGTTCATTTGATTTTCTGGTATGCATGGAACTGATGTATGCATGTATTTTTTCTTTTCCGTTGATGACTTTTTAGATCTCCATAGTGTTCTATCTCTTATTTACTTTTTTTTAAATTTCCCCATGTCAACGGCTCTAATCTGATTTTGCTGGGATCATCGAATCCTACACGACCATGCCTAGTAAGATGTATTCAGCAATGCCTAAAAATATTACATTTTGTATGTATTTCGAAGGAAACTCATATTTTGTTGCCATTGTTTGAAATATAAAATATAAGCAGATCTATACAGAATGTATGTTGATTTATACTGTATATCTGCAATATATCAATGGATATGCAGATTTCTTTGTTCATTTGATTTTCTGGTATGCATATGGCTTATGTTCAAAAAATTTCCAAAGAATGTTATCGTACATTTTCTGGTATGCATGGATTTATTCTTTTGCGTTGATGTATTTTGCGATCTCCAAAATGTTCTACCTCTTGCATACTTTTTTTTTCATTTGACAATGTCAATGACTCTAATTTGGTTATTGTAATTTGATTTTTCTGAGATCATTGAATCTGTATGTCCTTCCCTAGTAAGATTTATTCATAAACATTCCAAAATAACATATAATACCTGCATTCTCTATGAAAAACATATTTTGTTTGCATTGTTTGAAATATATCATATATGCACATCTATTGCATTTGTCTGCTGATTAAGACTATATATTTTTAATTTATCAATGGATATATATATTTTTTGTTAATTTGAATTTCTGATATGCATGGAAATGTTATTCATAAAATTCCCAAAGAAGACAACCTGAGATTTGCTGGTATGCATAGATTTCTTCTTGTTTGTTGATGTATTTTGAGATCTCCTATTTGTTGTTAGCTTATTTTTTTATTTAACATTGTCAATGGCTATAATTGAGTTTTTCTGAGATCATAGAATCCTATGTGCATAGGGATTATGTTCATTTGAAATCCTGCAGTGTATTTGTTTATTTGATTATAAATATATGATTGGATATGTAGTTTATTTGTTCAGTTGATTTTCTGGTATGCACGTGGCTTCTGTTCATTTAAATATGCAGTTTTATATGATTCTGGTACATCTATGGCCCACAAAACTATCTCTCACCAGAGAGTCATCCCTCATCAAACTTGTATTACAAATCTGCAAAGGGTAGAATATTTTTTCTACTTATTTAAGCACTTTGAACATAGATTTCATTTGGGAATATGCACATCTCTGTGTCAAAATTTAAGAGTGAAACTTCTATCTGCTTCATCATTTTTTAACAGAAAAATAGAAATATTATCCAACAAATATGAAAAAAAAAAGGTACATACATGGACCTACTTCCTCTATATTTAATTGGTATCTCTTTGAAGTAAAACCAATGGTTAGTAGTGGGGGTTGGTTGGTAGTGGGAAACCGTAACTTTGGTATTGCAGGACATCTTCCCTGCTGTGGACGGCTCATGAACATGTATTCGGCCGGTAAATGTCATCCTCATTGATTTGACTGTACGTTTTGTACTCATACTACCCTCAACGGTTCGATGCCATAATGGATCTTGAATTCATGTTGATAGGTCACTTGTGGACATTTGAAATGGATATGATCATACTACAATTAATTAGGGAGGAGTTGGTTGGGGGTGATTTCAGTTTATCGGATGCATGGGGTATTGTGCAAGAATCATTCAACATCATGTCCGACCTCAATTTTCCAACGTCCCACTTGAAACATAGGCTTGGTTTCTATAAGTTTTTCTACGTCATAGCCAACTCGCTTGTGTGCGACGGGGGTTTCAAGTGGAATAAGAACTCAAAGCAACATATCATGGGACGCATATAACGAGGTATGTTACATGACGAGCACAAGCTTCCATATGATACGATCATGTGTCCATGGAATATGTGCTAATTGATTGCAATACTTTTCTGCAGTTTAGTCCACTCATCATGTGGTTTAAGGGAAGGACATTGCCATTATATAAGGAAATTATGCATTCCCTTCGTACGTGGGACAACCTGGGACTACAATAAAGAACTTTGAATCTTCTTTATATTATCTATGGATCCATTTCCATAGTCTATCCCCTTATGTATCCTAGGCCAATGATGTGCTTACATAGGATTTCATGTTTTTGTATGGTAGTATTTCTGCCATTATTGTATTGTGAAAAGTATGTTTGTTGTGTTAGAGAAACATATGGTGGACCCAAAAGGCAAGGGAAGGGTGACCAATTGGACTACTAAAGAAGACAAGTTCTTATTAAAGCTCTTAATTGATGAGTACCACAAGAACAATTGCAACCAAGGAACTTTCAAGCATTATATTTGGAATGAGATTTTAGGACCGTTTAATCGTGAGACACGTAAGAATGCAGATGTAAACAATTTGACAAATAGATAGAAGAATTTGAAAAGGACCTACCACACGATTGAACAATTGCTCTCCCGTACGGGGTGGGGTTGGGATGACACTAAGAAGATGCCCGTGCCACCAGATGAGGGAGCGTGGGCAGATGCCATTGCGGTATGTAGTCTAATTTTAGTGTTCATGAATTATATTCTAAGAGATATAACATTTTATTGTTTTTTTTTCACAGTCCAATAGTGAGTAGAAGAAGATATTGGGAAAGTCATTTGAGTACAAGGAGGAGATGGATCTCTTGTGCGGCAACACCATGTCAAGAAGAAGTTTGGGATTTGATACAACTATGAAAAATGACATATCTCAACGGAGGTCCTGGGGTGATCCTCTGACACCCCCTTATCAGGGGATTACACTGTCGAAGGATTCAACCCATCAACGGTTTACTGGCCTAGGCCTTGATTGTAATGTACCGCTGGTGGACTTGGGAAATGATTTCAATCCCTTTAACTTTTTAGGTGGCCAAGGCCAAACACCTATGCCAACGCAATTGAGGCTCTCTAATCCACCGTCAGTGGGTGGATGCAGTTGTATAGGGGATCACACTCCTCCAACCGGAAAGCGACCCAGTGAAGATGAGGCAACCTCTCCTGATAAGAGACTGACCCCTTTGGCACCCCTTCATACAACAGGTACAACCGGAAGCGCAATAAAAACTTGGAGAAAGGGATCGAAGTGTTGAAAGACTTCTATGCTTTAAACAATGACAAGACGGAGTTCCATAAATTACTGGGCATTCCCACCGCTCCTTCCAACCCAGATCAAGGAGTGACAATCAAAGACTGCCTAGAGAAGTTGAAGAGTCTACCGGGCTATACTCCTGATATTTTATACACAGCAGCAACCCACTTCCAAGATCCCAATTTCCGATCTGTCTTCATGGCTTTGGAGGACGGAGACAAGTTAGGATGGATCTTTCATGGTTAGCCATCACTTGTATTGTAGGCTGAATTTGATCATTCTGCCCATGGTCTTTATCCTAAGTGTGTTGTTCTTATGCATGTTACTTTAGTATGATCCCTTGCACGATATTATCATGTCTCATCGTGCATGTGGTTGTGGCTTTCCTCATATGTACCTTCCATGTAGTCATTGGTAATGCAATGTCATGCTTTCATTTCCAGTCCACATTTACCATTAGTCATGAGTCCATTGCAGGGTGATCTGGAAATTGAACATGGGGAAGTATGCATGCTACGTGGTGTGGTTGGCCGTTGTCCAGGTGTGTACTACACTTGGGAGGAATGTTATGCACAGGTAAATGGATATGCAAGTGCAAGATTCAAGGGGTTTGCATCTGTTGAAGACGCGCATGCTACATTTTGAGGTATTACTGCCTCAAATCCAAGGGTTTTGACTTATTCAAGAGGATTCATGGTGGGAGAGAGTGAAAATGATATACGACTAGTCTACGTGCGGAGAAATTTTACCCTAATAATATTACATAACTTAGCTATCATTGTCATACTTGGAATAGTACTTGTCTTTCTTTTATTTATATTGATAGGCATGTTTATCCTTATTGTACGTGAATGACTTTCAACTATAACTCGACAGTATGTTATCTTTATGTACTGTCATGTTCAGAATATCCAAAGATCTTGTTGTATCAATCCTGACTTGGTAGTATGTTACATTTATGTACTTCTCATGTTCCTTGTATCCGAAGACCTTGTTGTATCATTATGGTCACCTGTTTGCTCCTATCGAATAATTTGTTGTGTTTCATGCATGTGTAGGTAGGGACATGGATGCAAATGAACTTATCAGAGAGATTGTACAGGATGAGATTGGAGTGTTACAATTTATGGCTAATCTCATATGGGATGAAATCATTGGTGATGATGAAGAAGATGAAGTTGTGCGTGTGCCAAGGCCCATGCATACGTCTCGATACACAGGTCATGTGTGGGTCCATGACATTTTGAATGGCCATGAAAGACGGTGTTACAATTTATTCAGACTCAATCCCCCTATGGTCATACGTCTGAGAGATGCTCTTCTAGAGAGGGACTTGATTAAAGATAGCAGGAGTGTGACCGCAAGTGAACAATTGACAATGTTCTTGTATGACATGGATCACAGTGTCGTCACAGGTGCTATTGCGAGCACTTCCAGCACTCCTCACAAACAATAAGTTTTCATGTCAACCAAGTGATTAATGTCATAGTGGAACTTAGGCATGCCTACATCCAACTGCCCGTTCCAACTGATGACGTGCACCCCTTCATTAAAGACAATCACAATTTTTTCCCTACTTTAAGGTAACTTACACTTATGCCCACCTCATGTGTTAGGTCATACTCATAATTCTAACACAAAATAAAATGTAGGATGCTCTCGGTGCAATTGACGGGACCCATATTCCTGCCAATGTTCTTCGATCCAAACACCCACGGTATCGAAACCGTAAGCAGCATATTACTCAGAATGTCATGGCTGCGGTCTCCTTTGACCTTCAATTTCAATATCTGGCTGCCGGTTGGGAAGGATCAGCAGGGTGATCAGAAGGTGTTGAAATGGGCCCTAGAACGTGGTGGCTTTAGGGTGCCTCCAGGTAAGTAAGTCATGGGAATGATATTCATGTTTCTGATGTCTATATGAACATGAATGCTCTTTAATCTGGCATGTATTATTGTAGGTAAATATTATCTTACTGACCTTGGTTATGCTAACACCGGTAGCTTCCTTGCACCATACCGAGGAGAGCGTTACCATATTTCACAATACCGAGGGCGTGGTAATGGAGGTTATCGAAACTTGCGAGATAAGTTCAACCATCGGCATGCTCAGATGAGGAATGTCGTGGAGCGAGCTTTTGGGGTAGTAAAGATGCGATTTGCAACACTAAAAGAGGGGAACATGTATCCATACCGCACTCAAATACTTATTGTCGTTGCATGTTGCGTCGTCCACAACTTCATTCGTCGGGAGCATGGGGAGGACTACTACTTTTTAAATGCCCCACATGACGTTAATGATGCAGGTGATGTCAATGTTGACCCCAACGTGCCTGTGGCATCGCGTGACATCCATGAGGGGGAGTTGCTTAGAGACACGATTGCTACACAACTATGGCATCATAACTGAATAATTTGAAGCACGTTTATTTCTCATTTTGGTTTTCTAGTGGGTCTGTTTGTTATGTGTCAGACTGTGTATTCATAGGCCATTTGTTTTGTTCCTATGTGCATCATCCTTCTTTCCATATGTGCTAGAATGTCCTTACTTTTTGCAATGCATAGTGGTGTATTAATTCAGGACTTTACTTGTCGTTCGTCTTTCTTTGCTATATGTGCTTGGTTGCAGGTCTTCTCCTAATACACCCCTACATAGGTCTCCATGTTTGTTGCCCCCGGTGTATTCCCCATTGTCATTTGTGTGTATGGATGGGTGTCGTAGACGGCATAGCAATGCAACTCCACCACAGACATGCGCCTCATGATCTTTGGGTCATTACTTCGGACGAGGTGACATCGTGTGTTGACTTAGTAGGTGGTGGGGCAATGATGAGTGGATTTTATGACTTTCTTTAATGGTTGGCTGTCCACACGTGACAACCCCATATTAGAAGATGATATTGCATCTTGGTTGAATCCCGCCTGAGCCCACTCATACCAAAAATACATCTAATAAATTGCAAGATTAAATGTTGCACGCTCCTACTTTGGTAAATTAATATGACAACTGCCTCTGGTTAAGGATGATAGGGATTTCAATTCCATTGAATCTAAAACTCTGTATAATGGTATGCCGTTATCCAATTAACATTATCTTTAATCACATATTGTATGTTGATATTTTGGTAATTTATTATGACAATTGCATCTTATTCAGGGCGAAGGGAATTTGAAGTGCATTAAATCTGAAGCTCTATAAAGGTTAGTCATTCTCCAATTGTATCTCATACTTGTAAGTTGGCCATAACATGCCATGGACAATATGACATTGTTTCCTAGCAAAGATTAATAAATTATATGTGCACAATCTTTCCAAATGAATTGTTTTGAATGAGCAGAGAACTTTATGACATTTTCATTTCTATTATTTCTCTCATATGATCAAGTTTTTTTTCTTCTAAAGAGAAATCGGCCTACATTGGCGCATTTTGCTCAATTGTCTATATACCCTGTTCTGCAGTATATTTTTATATACATATTCATGCAGCATAGTAAGCCACCATTGTCTTTGTTTTGTTGTCTTTCAAAAACATAACAGTGAAGGGAGGGGCAACTTTGACCGCACGCCTGTGTCCTTGAGTAGTTGGTATTCATGAGTTATCATGTGTTTGGTTTAATCAATATAAAGAACCCTTCTGATTCAGGTAGCCTTGTCCTCTCATTATATCTTATTCACATTCTTGGGCAGATTGTAAGATTTAGTATAACTACTTGTTATATTATGATCAAAGTATGCTAACTGGATTTTGACATCTCTTGTGAGGGTACCCAATGGATGCATATCTGATGGAGGAAGGCAAATCACTTGTAGCTATGGTCTTGACTTTCTAACCTAGGAGGGATGCCAAGATTAAAATTGGAATCAAAGATATCAAGGTATTCACTATTACAGCTATGTCTCTTTGGGTGATAGCTTGTTTTAATTGATATATGTCAGTATTTCTTTTGTATAAATCTAGGTAATTTGTTGATTGCTTTTGTATATTCTGTGAACATAACATAGCAGCTATGATCACATGTGCATATTCTCAGACTACAGCTGTCGCTTAAGGAGTCGACTCACTGCACTATGGAGTCGACTCAAAGAGAGGTGTCGACGCAAGCAAGCACCCTGTCGCTTAAGGAGTCGACTCAACTGCACTATGGAGTCGACTCAACTACATCCCGCCACTTACGGAGTCAATGCAACTCGACTCAAGCAAGCACCCCGACTCAGAGTCTCACCTTGGTAGAGTCGACACACCTGCCTATGGAGTGCTAGGGGTCGACTCAACATAGCTCCATCTATGGTGTGTTTACAAAGGTACATTTCAAACCTTGCAAGGAGATTAGCAAATATTGTCATTATCTGCATAAAAACTCAGACGCAATGGGTGTCACCTTCATGGACAGGTAAAATTTCTAGTGTTCTTTATGGTCATGGTAGTTTAAAAAAGAATTTGCATGAGCTTAAGATTGTTTATGTTATTAAGAACTTCATGATGGTGCATGCTATAACAGGAAACCAAAGTAGTAAAGAAGTTCCAGGTGCTTCATGCAAGAGAGATTATTGTTTCCCTGTTCACTTCATTTTCCATTTGCCATGTTTCAAAATTTTGTTTGACATTCTAATGATGGCATGGTTTTCTTGTAGATACTGGTCCTATTCTGTGAAATGCAGTAGTTGTCGGGGTGCAGTAAGGGGTGTACAAGTTCTTGAGGTTTCCCTGCAGATGATTTGATTGGAATTTTTCCTCCTCTATTCTTAGCAGATTGAAATATTTCAAGAATTAGTAGGAACTAAATGTTTCCCACTGCCTTCTCATAACAGCTTGATAGCTATTTAATTTGACTCCAACACTGGCCATCATCAATTCCATATCTACATTATTTATAACAACGCTGATTAGAATCTTACATAAGATTGTGATTGAGTACAATCATTACCTCTAAAGCCACCCCCTCCAAAAAGCCACTAAGTGCTTTGCCTTTGATTTACTTGTTTCTTGGTTATCTTTTCTTACTATTACATGTGGGTAGGGGTCAGTTCACTTTTGGCAGAGGGGAGCTAGGAACACAGATTTTCTAGAATGCCAGCCTTATATTGATGTCCATTTATTGGCTCTCCAACACTTTGCCAGTCATGATGCAAAAGGAGGGCATGCCAAACAATGAGGTGTTACACTCATGCAATGTTATCAACTCTTGCCTTGGTTTAGTTTTGGTTTGGCTTCGCATGGCTATAAGAGCTGCTCATTGTCTGACTTCTACTCAGGTATGTTAGTTTTTTCCCATACATGTTTTGTTTGTACATGTTTTCAATCTATATCTCTCAAGTCATTTGGCATCAGGATTGCCTACTGTTATCCATGAGAGTACAGTGATAATATGATATTACGTCTCATGTCTCCAATGTGTGGCTAGTTGTTGGCAGGTTGCTAGACAACTCTAAAATCTACTGTACAATCTCAAATTGTTGCTATACTATTTGTCTTTTTCCATTTCATGTCAGAACTTGGATGCCCAGGGTGATTATCATTTAGTTTATTTTAGTAAGTAATGATGGCAGAAAAAATGTAATACTCTGTACTAGTATCCAAAGTAATATTTTGTTTGCAGGCATAAAATGTATAATACTCTTTTAGTATAGTATACTGATCAATTGTATGCATCGTTTTGTTTGCAGGTAACACAGAGTTCACAATAGCCAAGTATGATTCCCAAGCTCCAACTGATTTCAAGCCGGCCAAAGTGGTCATTGAAGACGCAATGGAAAATTTGTTTTTTTCTTGTGTCATGTCAATGAAAAACTTGTTGACAATGGAAAAGATTGTGGTCTTCTCTTTTGGTTGGGCGTTGATTATGGAAAACCTTGTATCATATTGGGAAAGCACTCAAGAACAACATTGTATTAAAAGTTATGAAATTCCAGGTGTACTCTTTCAATACATGTACCAATCAAGGGTTCAGTATGCTCATTATCTGGTAAGTTTATTAGATATGATAGGGAGGTACAAAATTAATGATTAACAAAGAAGAATCGTGTCACTTCAAGATGCTATGGAAAAAATAATCCCAAAGACTCCCAAGAGCCATTAGATAGTCCCCTCCACCCCACCCCACCGGGCTTGTAAATGAACTGAGCAGAATCGAACTCTGTATGTTCGAGCTCAATTAGTTTAATGCTCATGGGATGTTCGAGTGAGCTCCAGCAACTAGAATATTAGAGAGGCCAAGCTTGATTGGTTCAAGTTGGGTCCCTTTAGTGATCAACCTGAACAGGATTCCAACTTGACCTCTTTGAATACTAACTGAACTTGGCTCATTAACATCCACGAGCATGTTCAAACTATTTGGCAAGTTAAAACATTTGCTGCCTAATATTATCTAAGTTATCAAACAAGATATAAATGAACCATATCAGGCAAGTTAAGAAATTCACGAGCAATTACACTACCAAATTGCTCACTTATTCGTATTATCTGTTACACGTTATTCCACATGGAGCACCTACAAAATAGACGGTACGCGGAGGAAGAAAAAAAAGGATTACTCATTTCACCAGTGTGCACAAAAAGGAGGGCATTAACCATATCAGCCAACAGACGATATGTAAAAATATGATACACAAACGAAAATGTTTTCCAACAAACAAGCACATCCACATGCGCAATCACACAAGCCCGGTGCATTTAACCCAAAAACCTTAAGTCTGTGAAATTGAATTCTTCTAGCAGCTCAAATTCCCAAATCTTCGCCCACAAACACTGAAAAAAAGTTTGTGTGTGTGTGTGTGTGTGTGTGTGTGTGTGTGTGTGTGTGTGTGATGAACAAAGAAAAGGCGTTTCAACAGCAGAGAGATACCAAACAAGAGACTGCGGAAATGGAGCGAATCCCAGTCACCTGAGAGCCATCCTCCGGTAAGCGCTCTTGATCTCCTGGTCCGAGGAGTTGCGCGACACCCCCAGGACCTCATAAGGGTCCCTCCTCTGCTGAACCTGCTGCTTCTGCTTCCTCCTCTCGGCCTTCCTCCTCGCCTTGCCCGGCATTCTCTCTCCCCACACTTTTCCCCTCTTCAAGCAACGAGAGGGAGAGAAAGAAGACGGCAACAGAGAGGAGACCGAAGAAGGCAGGGAACCACCAGGTCCCCGTTTTCACAGAAAAGGTGGCGCCTTGCCTCTACAAGAATCGGAATCCCTTGACAGCTTTGGCTGCTCCATTTCCTTCTGCGAATTCGCCTCGGCTCCACCCCCGGATCTGCTGCCGCAGCACTCGCAGCGGAATTCCCCTCGGTCTGCCGGGATGGGTCGGAATGGAGAAGGGGAGAGTAGCCCGAAGGCGGGGGGCTGGAGGCTCCCCGGCCACCGGCAGATGGAGAGAGATATAGAGAGAGAGAGAGAGAGAGAGGAAGCTGAAAGATGAAGAAAAGAGGACAAATTGAGGGAGGAGTGACGAGAGAGAGTAAAAAAAATAGAAAGGGTTCGTAGAAAAAATAAATAAATAAAATAACCTTAACATATTTTCAGAAATGTTTGTACATTATTATTAATATTTAAAATACAAAATATTCTACTTTATGATTTATTTAATTGAACTTCAAACGATAGAAAATATCATAAATGATATCTTTGCCAATCGCATTTTGCGGTATTTTACATCAGACGGAACCATATATTAGTGAAGGCAAAAATTCGAATGATATAAATGTTTGTGAAGAACTTTGTCGAAAGATGTTGTTCAAAGCATCCTGTTATCAAATTTCAAATAATAACATCTGTGCTCACCAAGGTTTGAGGTCGAGAGGAGTTATTCTTCAACAGAGGGGAAGGAATCCCTCTACTATTCAATAGACTACAGAGACATAAGTGGAGCCAGATTTATTCAACACATACGTACCCTTGTTAATTTTTGTGAAACATAAATATATATTTTATATCTTTTTTGCATGTAAATATAAATATATTTCATCAAATATTTGTAAATATGGTTGTAAATTATTTGTACTCGTACAATGTTTCATAAAAAAGGGAGATAACGTGCTTGACGATGTTTTTACTCCATATATGATTTATTAATAACAGACGAAGTTTTCACAAACTAAACTAAAAGATGGTGGGTTAGATTCTATTCTCCAACGCGCAGAGCATGATTACTCACCTCTAGAGATTGTTAGCGGACGTCGAGTTATTAATTAACGAGATCATTCGTCCCAATTCATGGCAAATTAAGAAGTGTCAATTTTGAATCACAACCCAAAAAAAATTAACGGGCCCAACATGTGGAAGAAATCGGGTCGTTTTAATATAAGTTAGGCATCATTTAGAAATAATAAAACACCTATTTTCTCGTTAGCAAATTATGTGAAAATCAGTGAACCGAGACTCGATATTTGGCAACGTGCAATGTATGGCAGATTTTGAAGGTGGGTTTGATTTCGGAGTGGGTTAGGGACGGGTGATTCACTTGGGGTGATTCACCTGACCCCTTAATCTTAATCGGGGTCGGTTAACTCGTTCCACATATTTCTTAAGAACGAGTTAATTCACTTCAACCTTATCTGACCCCGATTAAAAAAATATAAAATAAAAAATAATCCACCCGACTCCGATTAATTTATCCTATCCAAATTTAACCCGTTATCAAACATAACCCGAGAGAATTAAAATCACGACGATGCAACATTAGACACTTCCCAAAAGTATGCTATCTTGTGTCACAATCTAAAGATAAGGACACCAAAGTCTTTGGGCCAAAATCATATTTATAACCTCTCAATTCTGATGAAGTAGAAGGAAATAAAAAAAGATGGAGGGATACAAAGGGTGATGATGTCCCCATTTAGGGCTCCCTCCCCTTCCCCCTCCCCCATTTGCAACCGTTGCCTATGGACCACTGATGTGATGGTCTTCCTGTGGAATCCTAGGCTACTCTGGCATCTCATTTCACCGTGGATCGTGTGACCCAAGTGATGGGAAGAAGAGAAATGAGCAATAGTTCACACGCTCTTTTATTTTATTGGTCCGACTAGATCGACGAGACAGTTTACTAGGATTCGATCATACGCATCAACCACTACACCCCTTTACAGCAGCATGTCTCACGAGCATCGACACCTACAATAAAAGTGCTGAACAAGAAGTAACAAAGGAGAAGTTGGGGATGGGAGGGGGCCCTTAACAACTACCACCCCCCACCTCCGCTGGCAGCTTCTCTCCTCCCCAAGGCTGCAATATTCTAGTACCACATCGGGATAAAGGGCTGGTTGAGTCTCCCCTCCTTGGTAGAGGGCTGGCCCATACGTGAGTTAACTCCACTCGGTTAACTTAGTTCAGAGTTAATCTATTCCTCTCTTTGGTATTGGTTTATCTCGGGGTTAGCTCTAAGTTAACTCTGGGATAAACTTTTTTGTACTTTGATAAGGAGTTGTGTTAGTCGAGTTAGGTTAAGGGCTAACCCAAAGATATTCCTGGGTTTGGAAACCCACACCCAAGAGTGGGTTAAGGTGGATTAACCTCCTACCTCAATAAATGCTATCTTAAATGTATCTCTCTCTCTCATAATAAATATTATTTCTCTCTCTCATTATTACTAGGTTAACCTATTATTTACCAAATCATACTAGATTAAAATTATGTTAGCCCACATTCTTACTCCCAGATTAACTACCCTCCTATCAAATCAAAAATGGGTTAATTCCGGACTATTTTAATCGGGTTGACTTAACTCATCTTTAGCCTAACTCCATACCAAAGCCACCCTTTTTGTTTCGATAAGAGGGGAGTTAACTTGGAAGTAAAGACTTAGATTGACTCATTTTTAACCCAGTGTGATTAGGGATGTCAAAAATATCCGTAAATTCGATTATCCGTATCATTCGACCCGTGATGGGTCGAGTAATATCCGAATAAACGGACGTGGATTCGAGTTCGGATATGTTTAAAATATCCGTTTCATATTTGGATAGGATATGGATTTAATGCACCCGAATCCATACCCGATCCGAATCCGCTCTTAATAACTTATTGTGTATGTTAGGCCTATGATTTTGACATGAACTTAATCCGTTGCCCGTCTTGTTGAGTTTGTGAGTTTTGACTTCTTGCTAACATTGTAAGGACGTTTTTATAAAACATAAAAATTATTTTTGAAAAGAAAGAATTAACTGAATTTCTATTTTTCTAATTCTCATAAATCTCACATTTCCTTAGACGTGAATCTAGACTCATGCTTTATGGACGGATAAGGCTATCCGCGGGTATATCCATACCCGTGACGGATATACCTGTATCCATACCTGCGAAAATAATATGGTACTATCCGGATACGATATTTGTAAAAATTTTACGGATAGAATATGATATTAGTCTACCCGAGTATAACCCGATCCATTTATATCCCTAGATGTGATACGATAGATTTTGAGTTAATCCGGTAATAATAACTATTGAATTACCAGAAATATCCTCTGTCTTTTCGCATTTTTTTCCCACCGTGAACTCTCTCTCTCTCTCCCTCTCTCTTAACATAATTACATAACAAACACAATCTACATATACTACTCTGAAATCTAGAATATAAATAAAATTTTACTTATCAGTAAGTCTATTAGATTAAGCTATGCTTTTAGGCACACATGACACAAGAGATGCGACCGTCCGACGGTGCAAATGGGCTACATACACATTTAGCTCCGCTTTGGTACGGGCTTAACATAGGAATAAGTCCACTTTTGATGTAACTTAACCCTATTTGCTTTGGCGGGAGCAGAATTTGATAATCTGCTTAAAAGTGTGATAAGTTGTCTTAAGTGGGTTTAACCTATCCCACCTCCACCGGTGGGATATTTTAACCCAAAACCCTACCAAAGTAAAAAGACATAACTCAAGAATATATAAACTCACTTATATTTAATCGAGACTTTTATAATCCCGTACCAAAGCGGAGCTTAATGCAGGGGCCAGGGAGGGATAAGTTAACCCACCTCTCAAGGTGAGTTTCAAAATCTGGATTAAATTCAGATTAACTATCTTTTTACTCTGACTATCTTACTCCACCTATCGAAACACAAAATTAGTTAACTCAGGGATTAAATCTGGTCTAACTCGGAGCTAACCCTCTACGTACCAAGTTGGTGCCAACCCCTTCTCAACACCCCCCCCCCCCCCCCAACAACACACACTGTCCACTTCACTCCCTTGTCCGTCCAGCTATGAGTTGTGGGTGGAGAGGGAGCATCAGACAATGAAAGGCCGGGTGCAATAATTCTCAACTGTCCCACATTCCAACTGCAGTCTCCAAAAAAGATCTCCGAGCGGACACGAATTGCATGGCGGGGGTCACTTGGTTTAGATGTGGATCCGTTAAATGCCTCTTTTCAACCTATTTATTTAATTCTATATTGTTTTTGGAGAACTAATGTATCTACTCCTCGAGCATCTCCAACATAAAAATTTCTGCACGCATCTAATTAGCACGGATGTAAATTGTTTACGATCTTGCAAAAATATTCCTTCGTCACATGCTCAGTCCGATTTTTCTTTTCAAAAAAAAAAATCTTGTGAAGAGGGACATAACTCGACCCTAAATAAAAAGGGATGGGATCTTCTATGCACCTTGAACTTCACTAATATTTATAAGATTTTTTTTTCATGAAAATTATTGTTAGAAGTTAATTTGTAAAAAAAAATATTCTTAAATATATATTAGTAGATATATCATCGTGTAAATATAAATAGTGTAAAAATGTCATATTTATTGGTAGACGTACCATTTTTTTATCGAAATTTATTAAAAAAATCACACTTAAATTATATGTATGCACTATTTGAATTAATCTAGGAATATGTCTACTGATATATTTTTAAGAATATTTTTTAAAAAATTTATCACTAACAATGATTTTCATGTAAAAATCTCATATTTATATCGGTGATAGATAAGATTTGTTGTAACGTTGGAACATACTTACCTAGATCCATCTTGATATAATATGAGTGGATTCGACTCGAACCGGCTAGAATCGACTCGGGTCAAGTCATCCAATCGAATCTTTTTTTATATTTATTTATTTCAAAATAACTCAGACATTACTCGTTAGCATATCACGCATCGAATTCCCTAGGGTACGACACTCGTCGTTGGACTTGGGCCGGACACAATCCGACAAACTATGGTAACATGATCCCCTTTCTTACATGAAACCTTACGTTATGAGGATTTCCAAAACTTTCATTGTCGAAATGGGTCTTGTCACTCCCAAGTATTAGTGTAGATCATATCAGTGACGTTCAAAGGCGCGTAGAAGAAGATCTAGTCCCCTAGATCAAATTAAACTTATCTACAACCATATATAAATGATGACAGATTAGGGAAAGAGATTGAAAAGGAAGTAGGGATAAGAGGTAAACACACAAAAACAAAAAAAAAACATATGTGATTTGCGTCGGCATCAACGCCAAAATCGCTTTGGATTCTCCTCTCGCCCGTAAAAACAAGCAAGAGAAAACTTCGAACACTATACTACCCGGCCCCTTCCAAATCCAAGGAGTAGCTTAGAAGTAGGCATTCGGGTGTTGCTTCGAGTTCCCGACATGGATGTTCGGGGCTACGTACCCATCTCACTCGGCCACCACGTATCCCAATTCTATCCGGATGTTCCAGGTTTCTCTCAAGACCCTCAGATGTTTGGGCATTTTAAATGAGACCCAAAGGGTGAGGAACGATCAGATTTTTTTTTTTGTTTACTTGAATAAATCAACATTCTTTGACGACGACACTCGCGCAAAACAGTTCTTCAATTAATTATGAAGCTTCTGTTTGGGAGTGCATATTGGGGGGAAAAAAACAATTAAAAGTTAATGTCATGATCATACAATGCACACAGAGTTCAAGAATCTAATGTGGACAAAAGATTAAACCGTCGAGCAACTTCAAGGTTGACATGTCAAGGCCCCCGGCCCACTCGATCGGTGCAAGTCCTTTCTAAAGCAAGCACGAGGGGGTTTTTTTTTTTCGATGAGATTGAATTTTAAAATAAAAACTATAAATTTATCGTGTTTGTTTATTTTTACACACACATCATAAAAATATTAACACTGTACAAAAAGAATACTGAATAGCCCTTACACGTCATGGTAAGTGATTTTTTTTCAAACACAGGAATAGCGTAAAAAGGTCATTCTGTGTTTTTTTTACATAATATTAATATTTTTTAACGATACATATGTAAATACGAATCTAAGAATAATACATCTGTAATTTTTATTCTAACGCAAAAACCTTTTATACAAAAAAAAATCCCTAAAAAAAAAATTATCTCGACCTGAACTGGTTCCCGCCGTACCGCTGGATCGTCTCGACGGCGGCCGCCGTTTTTGGACCGCCTAACGCGGTGGTGCTCACTTTCCGACATCCGATCTGGTTTCTCCGACAAATGCAGAACCCTGGGGGCTTTGTCTGTCCAAAACCCGCGCGGGACTGGCGCGAAACGGGGTGGCTTGGTCCAGAAGAATCTAGCTGGTTCGGGAGGGGGAAGCGAAGGAGAAAAGGGTCGGCACCCCTTCTCGTCCTTTGTTTCTTGGTGCGCAAGCCAAAAACAAATGCGCAAACCAAACCCACCACCCCGTGTACATATATATACGTAACACACACGACACGAAAGAGCTACCCACATCCCGTTCCGAATAGAAAGACCCTGGATTGGGGGCGGAGGTGCAGAAGGGGAGATTTACAGGAGTCCAAGAAGAAACCCCAATTCACATACCACACAGAAAGAGAGAGATAGAGAGAGAGAGAGAGATGGGGAGAGGAACGGAAGCGTTTGAAGATCTGGGAAGACACTGCGAGCAGGAAGATTGCCACCAGCTGGACTTCCTCCCTTTCAAGTGCGATGGATGCCTCAAGGTGTGTGTGTGTGTGTGTGTCTCCTGCCCCCCCCCCCCCAAACGCCACCGCGAGCCTTGTTTTCCGGTGCCCCCTCCTGACAACAACCCTCCACGCCAGAACAGGCTACGCTTTCATGGATGAACAAACGAAATGAGAGAATCGCACGCAATCTTGTCTTTCGCTCGTCATGGAACTAAGGCTCTACCGATCCCCCACATCACGTTAGGCGTTCGAGCATTAGAACCATGCTACGCCACCAGAAAGATTCAGCTGCCCGTCTCAAGAATTGAACTCAACCACACAATGATGTCCTTTTGATTTGTTTTTTAATCCAGCGTCAACAACGAGAATCCCCATGCAATCAATTTTTGAATCTTTAACACATTCCCATCCCCCCCCCCTCCCCCTCTCTCTGCACGTAGGTGTTTTGCTTGGAGCATAGAACCTGCGAGGCCCATGCCTGCCCCAAGGCAGGCCACAGGAGCCGGGTCGTGGTGGTGTGCGACGCCTGCTCCGTGGCCATAGAGAAGCAGAGTGGAGGCGGCGGCGAATCGGATGCCGACGCCTTGCGGCGGCACGCACGATCTGGCGGCTGCGACCCTGCGGCCAAGAAGCGCAAGCCACGGTGCCCCGTCAAGGGCTGCAGGGAACAACTGACCTTCTCCAACACCAGCACCTGCGGGTCCTGCCACCAGAAGATGTGCTTGAAGCACCGCTTCCAGGATGCACACACGTGCAATCCAGCCACCGCTGCAGCTGCAAGAGACAAGTTCTTCCTCGCGTTTGAAGGGAGGATGGCCGGTGGGAACTGCAGGGAGAAGAAGCCCCAGAGGAAACCTTCACCTCCGCCAATAGAAACTTGCTGATGATCACACAACATTGGCTGGCTTCGCGTGGAAACCCCGGTTTTTTTTTGTGCTTCCTTTTTTGCCCTTTCCTCGTCTTGTGGGCCATTCTCATATGTCTTCAAAATTCCGATGAATAACAGCAGAAGGATGTACAAAATCTGAATTTAATAGTCTCTGACTAATGCAAAAATAGTTGAGGCAATTCTATTACCACAAGAAGTTTTTTAGCATAAAACGTATACAAAAAAAAAGTACTCAAAAAAGTGCAGACTTCTGCTTGGTACGCATCTGCATCAATGCACCCCCCCCCTCCCTCGTCATGTCCGCCGCTGCTGTTGCTTGGCACGGGGCAGGAGGGCAAGGAGGATCTTCTTCCGTGGTCCCTGCAACGAGAAAGCCCCGCTCGCGAATTAGGATAGCCGTTAAATTAATTCATGCACTAATAATGGTTTCTTTTGGAGAGAAAAAATAAATGAAATAGAGGATGTCGAAACTTGGGAATTCACTCCGTGGTGGTAAACGCGCTCCAGACTAGTTAGTAGCTTTGCCACAAAACAATGACGCAACTTGTTTAATAAGACAAACTTCTTGCTTAAGAAGCCTCTTCTTAATACATGGGGGGAGGGGGCAAGGATAAATCAGTCCCACTGTTAATCTACCGTTGTTTGGTATCTAGATAACTTAAGTGGAGATAGCTTATTCCACATAATTGATGGAATGATATTTGTCCCCAAATATAATTCCCAAAATGGGAATAGCTAGCCTTCTTTGGAAGGCTGGGAATAGCTAACCTTAGCTTGACACCAACTTATCCCGATACCACATGGAGACAGTCACCTCCAAATTTTGAGTCCGAAATGGGGATAACTTCAGTTAAGTATGGCGTCTCGTTTTTTTTTCACCCTTTACCTGTACAGCGCGGTCCCAGTGTAATCTATATATTAAGAATCCTCACTTTTTTGCAGGGTGTCGCCTAAGTTTTTTCAGTTGTAGGGGTGTGCAGTGGTTCATGCATAATTTATTTTAGTTATTATCTAACAAGAAACAATTCTTTTTCCCAATAACAAAGAGTCACAAAAAAAAATCAGAAGCAACAACACTTCTTGGGGAAAAAGTGAACTTGAAAATTTGGCATACATCAGAAAACAACAAATGCTCAGTAACTAGTTTGCAAAACTATCATAAAGAAAGGATATCCTATAGTGCTAAGTGAATATGACAGAATTTAGTCAACTGGATCATGCAGAGGGGCAACTTCAGTGCCCATCACCAGTGAAGCCATGTAGCATACAAGTCACGAGAAATAGGGTTTACCTAATATACGTGATATTGAACAACCATAGTACGAGAATTTGTTGAATTATATTTATTCCCGTGTATTGCATTCATAACACTCTGAATCAGAGTATTTAACCCAGTGCATATTTATAACATCTCAATGAAAATAGATATTACCACTAATGAAGACAAAAAAATACTCCATAAAAGGCATTGGTCAACATGCAAATAACGAGGACAAGAACATAGCAGTTGCATGTCAATAACCACCATCTCAACCAAATTCTTATTCCCAAGAAGAAAGGCACACAAAAAAGAAATAGCCAGAAAAGATGCATGGGAAAAGAACAGAATATACCATTGGTATCCCCAATTCTTTGAGATCATTGTCCCCCATTTGCTTCAGTGCAGCCATGTCCACCTATCGATTAAAGCAAGGTTACACTCAAGTAACAGTATAGAAACAAGTGTTTATAACAGAGTTAAGGAATGGGCTTCTATTATTTGTAATGTGAATTCCCTTGCGTCTCCTCTTCTTGGCTGTTTGGGGGACTAGTTGGATCCACACTGTTTTTGTGTGGCCTTCTGATGTATAGGTTTTGCGTTTGTCATTTTTTTTGCATTGTCACATCCTACACTTGTACATTCTCTTTTCATTTTATGCGCTAGTGGTACTACCCACTTTCCAAAAAAAAACAGTATAGAAACAAGAAAATGAAATGCATGGATATAATGATGTTTGAATGAAAAACAAATGCCTTCTTTCCCGATCTGCATATCTGCAAATAAATTCAAAGTTTGCACACACAATATGAAATGAAATCATAAATTGAAATTTAAAGCATGGGCAGTGGCCTACCTTTTACAATTTCCTATTGCAATTTTCTTTATTTTATACATAATTTCATTTTCAATAACATCTATTTCACCCTTTCCTAGTACTTTCCTCTCTCTTCAAACTCTCAAATCTTCATGAGCCTTTGCCCTCACATCCTAATTTAGGTTTATTAGCTTTGTTCACTTTTAATTTTAAATTTTACATAAAGACTAAAGATAAGACCCGAAGGTTTCTTGCATTTTATTTTTAATGGTTGAGATTTTTCTTCCTTTCTCTGAAAGGTAAAGATGAAATAAACGTTGGAAACCAAGAAATCTCTTTGATATCCATGAGAAACCCACCCTGCACCACACCTAACATAGCCAATGACTTTCATCCTAACCACAGTGCAGTATGGACCCTCGTGGAAGGCAAGAGATCTCTTACTCCAGAAAAGAAAAAAGCTGGAGTACATGAACATTGATGGTAGAAAATAAAAAATAGAATAAATCAGATGTTTGACCTCGAGGACAAAAAGCGAAATTAGTAAAATAGAAGCACTGTGATGCAGAATATTAACAGAAATACTATAAAATAAAACAGTAGAAGAATCAGCAGAATGATAGTCAAGACGACAACATCAGCTGTCATTTCAAACAGACAGCAATAAGATTATAAGCACATGAAAAACGGGTAAAAATTATTACAGAAAGTTCAGAAAAAAAATACTTCTTCTGCTTGGAAAAGAATGGCATATTTCCCTAAACCCAGAGAATGCAGCAAACTACCAACACTGGTTGGCTCCTCAGCCTGCAATGGGAAAAATGAAACATATCAAACATGTGGGATGAGGAACAATCAAGACCTTAAGCTTCATAAAACAAAAATGAACGCAGTGTAACAACACACCATAAGAATTATTGCTTCAGAGTTATCACAGCAAAACAGATGCATGGTTGTATAAAGCTCTCTGATCTTTTCCAAAAATGAGGTTACGTCCAAATTCAACCACAATAAAGCACATCGTACTGACAAATTTTATAAAATTTCAAGGTGGATATCAATTGTATAACTGCACAAATAGGGGACTTTAATTATTCATCGTTTCATATTGCTGGCCTCAAGCCTAGGCAAAAAGAAAGCTCGCATCAGGAAGATTATCTGCTCATAAAACTTTTGCCATTATTCACTCACGTGGATCTTGAACTACCCTTTCATTGTAGGGAATCCTCAACAATGTGATGCACTAATTTGAAAGCAACAGGAGCCACCTAAGGTGTTTCCTGTCAGCAACACATTGCAGTAGTAGAGGAACCTCTCCTCTAAACCAGCCGGTTGTACTACCTCTTGCAGTAGAAGTGGTGGTGCAAACCACATCTTTTCTCTTAAATAAAACACGTTGCAGCAAAGCTCTAGTAGGTACGGTTGAGATAAATAAGCACTTTTTAGGGGATGAAGAAAGAACTGAGGAGTATTTTTTTGTTACATTATTTGGAAGGTTTTTATAGCTTTGGTCCCTGTAAAATATCGGACTTGGAGAAAACTCCCTGTATCCTAGGTACTTAGCTTTGACTCCAAGAAACTCATCCTTCCGGTTAACAGTTTGGGAAAGTGAATATTCATGGTATATTCTTCTAATGATGTCAAAACAAATGGGTAAAAAAGAAAATGGCATTATTGCCCTTATCAAAAATTAAAAAATACACGCACACACAGAGGAGGAGGAAGTCAGCTGGCTGCAGTGAAGGAACTGTTGAAGTGTTCATGCAAGAAGAAGAAACAGCATTTTTTTCTAATATGAGAATAGGATCCTCAGTTCACTTATTCTGTATCTATATCTTCATTATATTCCTCCAAACTCCTTTTGGGAATTATAACATTTTCTTTTAGCAAATAACAAACTATGTAAAACATGAGCACAGATGGCCTCATGTCCTCCAACAGTGTAAAAGTTAACAGAGGTTGTTGAAAGTTTAGTTCTTCCTTGACAAGTAACAAACTACTACATCCTTGAAAGAAGAAAAGATAGCAGTATGCACGAGCTATTTGGATTACAATAGACAGAAAATAACTAGTAAAATGGTGAGACCTTGCCCCATCAAGTAACAGTACATTATTAAAGGTAGAAAAAGTTGTACACATAAGCATCAAGGATGCACATGGGAGAACTACAACTCTATATTATTCGACTTTCAAGAAAACTGTATATTATTAGACTAAATTGAGAAGATGCAAAATCATACCACATAAGAGCTCTTCATTGTGCCATTGGGAGGAGGAAGCCTCATGGCTTGTTTTGAAGGTTCAACAGGGTAAGGAGCCTTTGCTGCAAAGGCTGCAGGCCTGGGAACATCAATCATAGTTTTGCCCATAAAAGATGACCTTGGAGGATCAAGGGACCTTATAGATGAATGCTGTCGCAAGTCATCATAATTTCTTGGTGGGGAGAGTCCCCTCAGATTGCCTAAAAGCCTATCTGGGGATCTGTGTCTAAATCTGTCAGAAGGTCCAGGAGAATACGATCTTCTTCGAGAATCCATATGCAGCAAATCATCTGCACTTCTTGTAGGAGGAATCCGCCCCAAAAACCCAGACGTCTTCGATTCCATTTGATGTTTTCGTGGATCAAATCGCAAAGGCAATTGAGCACTTCGAGAAAGCCTTTCACGAAGGTCCACACCATGCATCTTAGAATCCATATTCATTTGTCTAGGCAAATTTTTCCGCATAAGTTTAAACCTGAGGTCATTCTGACCAATTCGAGGATCTTTTACCATTAAGGACATAAAACATCGAAGATATATGAAAGAACATCAGTTTAAGTCAAGAATGTAAAATGGATACTGGGGACGTGATGATTGTCATCATTCATATCATTATCTGCAGACCATTGGTGATTCTCCCTTCGCTGGCTGCAAACCAAAATAAATTCTAACGTCAGCATCACAAAGTGACCTTGGAAAAAAAACCAGTAAACTAAGCAGCAAAACAAATAATCATGCCATCGTATATTAGATACATCAATGTGACAGAAGATCCTACATTTAATAGACGACCATCACACAGCCACTCTATGAGGCAATGAGACTGCTTTATGCTCGTAGTGATCATGCTTGCATAGTAGTAGATGGAGTCATTCCCTGTTCCTTGGATCAGAAGGCCTCTATTAAACAGTACTATCCTATTGAATCTACGACCAGCTAAAATGGAATTGCCATCCCTCACAGCCTATTGTGGGGTGATTTTTTTATTTTACTAACTAATAAAAGGCATCATATAAAATTAAAGACAGATACAAAAATTACAATTAGAGTAGACAAATTTTCAGAAGTAAAATCAACACAATGACGCAGACTATTGTCATATCATGTATTCATGGCACAACAGATCCCTTATCAGATTTTCTAGTGAGAGAAGCTTTAGGGATAGAGTTTGCGTCCGGGGTGAACAGAGTTCCGTTGGGAGGAGGAGGCTCTCGCTGGTCCTTCCCCAGAGTGGGCTTGAGCCCGGGAGGGCTGGGGTGGTAGGCCAAGGACCAAGGAGCAAGGTGGGGTGGCCGATACTCAGGTTCCCGTCTGTTTCCGCTGCCATAAACGGGGACATCTGCAGAAGTACTGTAGGGAACCGGTGGGTCTGGGCAGGAGGCCGGAAGGAGCCGGCGGTGCGAAGGAGTTCCCCTCCAGGGGATCTTTCGTGGACGCTGTGAGGAGGAACGCACCGCCCCAGCAGGTTCCAAGGGGTAGGAGGGATTGTGTACACGCCAGTACCATCCCCTCCAACATTCTGGCAGGCCGGATCGACCGGCTTCAAAGATGCTTGTGGATGTCCCCGTTGGAAGGAGGGTTAGATCCGAAGGCACTCAGGGAGGCGCTAAATCATCGGTGGTCCCGGAAGGGTTTGTGGGAAGTCCGACAGATCCAGTGGGAAGAACTGCTTGCCATCAGCCCTGCTGCCAAGACGGCAATGACTGTAGCCAAAAGGGGATTTTTGATGGTCGGAAGGTCCATCCTCCGGGTCCAACCTTGGGCCTTGGCTATCGGTGCTTACCCTAACCCGAGGAAGGCCGGCCTCAGGGTAATACTCTCAGGACTGCCCCGTATGCCATGCAATGATGCTGGGGTGAGTGTTCTGGTCAGAGAGTTCGGGTGCCTGGAATCTGGCAGTGTAAAGTTTGTTCTGGCAGGGGGATTGAACATGGTGGAAGTCTGCATCTGGGCTTCCAGTAACGGGGTGGTGCCTCCGGTCATAATTTCCTCGATCGGTGATGAAGAGTTTGTGATTCGAGTGGAAATCTAGACATTGGGGCAGGAGCAGCGGCAGATTACTCTAGGGCGACACCTACCTAGGCCAGAGAAGGAAAAAGAGGGAGGAGGGTACGTGCCCCCCCCCCACAGTCCCCGATCCCGATTCAATTTTTGTAACGTCCCCAGATTTCGGATCATGTTTCCGGAGGTTGCAGATTGTGTCCGTGTGGGTTCCGGACCTGAATATTGAATTTTCGGACCCTTGGGTGGTGTTTATGTGAGTTATTTCAGGTCCGTGGCGGCACGTTGAGCGGCCCGACTTTTTCCTGAAATTTTCAAGGTTAAAGTGAATTTTATAAATAAAATGGGAAATATATAATAAAAAAATTTAAAAGCCCTTTTAACCCCCTCTCTCTCCCCTTCCATTCTCTCATCTCTCACTCTCTCACGTCTCTCCTCTCCCTCACTCTCTTGTCTCTCTTTCCCTCCCCCTTTCTCACCTCCGACGGCCGACGGCAGAGACGAGGGGGCGTGCAATGGAGCGGCGGCGGCATGTGGCGAGGACGAAGCCGAGGAGCGTGGCGAACGGCGAGGGGAAGGAGATCACGACCGTAGGAGTCGACCGTGCCGGCGATCATCGTTTTGCAGGGTTTTCGGCAGTAAAAGCTTCGGATAAGATAGGGGGACGGATCCCTAGCACTCTCGCGCGTTTCCCCTCGCGATTCCGTGCTCCGACGAGATCGAGAGTGGGTGCATTGCTTATTTGGGGAATGTTCATGTTCGGGGATGAGTGACGGTTTCCGACCAATCTAGGCCTCGATTTATGATTTGAATGCGGTTTACCGGATGGAGGAATGTTCAGGGATGGATTCTCATTGTTTTCCCCTTTGCCTTGAGGCGAACGGGGTGTGAGATCAAACTCCGCGAGGAGTTCGATTCGTTTCTGCAAAACTGGCAGAGGACGGACACGGGAGTGGCCGTGTGCCCCAGACCTAAGCGGCCGCCCAGGTTTGCAGGCGGCCAGAACCCTGGCCGCCCTGCTCCCTTCTTTCCTCCTATGTTCCAAACTGTAGGCGACCAGACAGCTGACCGCCCCTGCACTGTGCCTGGGCGGCTAAAGGCCTGGCCGCCCTGATCTGCTGGGCGGCTAGCACCCTGGCCCCTAATATGCCTTGGTCTGGGCGGCCAATGAGGTGGCCGCCCAGTGCACAGGATGGCCCTGTTCTGGGCGGCCAGTGATGTGACCGGCCGCCCAGGCCTCTAGGCGGCCAGGAGGTTGGCCGCCCAATCCCTTTGAGCCCCGGGGTGCCGTGCTTTGCCGTTTCACGCCTTGAGGTGTCCGTATGCGACGTGGTTTCGCGGAAGAGGTGTCCGCATGATTTTGTATGATCTAGGACTTCTGCATAATTACCATGGGCCATCCCTGTGGGACTTATGTACAATTGTAGGGAGTCTTTCCCGTATGGATTATCGATAGCAGAGGTCCGTTCCTGCGTGAGTTTAGAAGGTCGGCATTCGCTGGTTCCCGTTACCGGCCTTAGAAGGTTTACCTGTATCGGGCTGTGCCACTCCGTAGTTTCAGGTGTGCGTGAGCTAGGCCTTCGTCCGAGTAGTACTGTGTTGGCACAGCTTACTGAGTGTCATATGCACATACCGACTGGGCCGAGAGTGTTACTCATTGAGTGCCGACACGTACCGACCGCGTGGTCAAGAGCTGTTCCCGATGAGACGGTTTTTAGGCTGATTACCGTAGGGCCTCTTGTCTTTGCAGCCAAAGTCCGACTGAAGGGAAAACCAACTAAAGGACCCGACTTAGAGCAAATAGTTTGTGTGTGCACACGTGGTTGGGGGCAATGGACCCACGCCGACAGGCGTGACCCCAACTAGTCCTTGTGTTGTTGTGACTCCACCTCACTCTCTGGGAGAGGTAGTCAGGCGTGAGTCTGGTGGGCGGTGTAAGGCGTCCGAGACGCATCCGACCCAGTCCCTTACCTCCCTCTCCGGAAGAGGTGGCCAGGCCAAGGAGAGTAGGCATGGTGTAAGACGTCAGTGGACGCATCCGGCCAGTGTTAGTGAGAGAATACTTCAGTCACCCGCGGGTTTAGTTCCCGACTGCGAGCCGTGGTTCTCCCGAAATAGGGGTAGTGTGCTCTGACCAGGTGGCTTTAGCGTGACTTCTCGACTGCGAGGCCGAGGCTTTCCCGACAGCGTTGTCAGGGTTCTCCCGATAGTTTGGATAGGATGTTACGTCGGCATTGTTTCCGTAGTGGCTCCTGTCCGTGAGGACAATTCGTAGGGTAGAGGCTTCGTAGGTTCTTTCGGCAGTGCGACCGTGACCCTCCTTAGATCAGCGGTTCCGAGACTCGAGATCATGGTTCCCTTGTGAGGATAAGAGTAGCGTAGAGACTCCATAGTTCTGTCGTTTTACTGTGTTCTATAATTCTAGCCATCGTCGTTGATATTGTTGATATTTTAGTTGCTTTGCCACTACTGTTGCTCTCATTATTGTTGTTATTATTGCTGTTGTTACTGCTTACCGCTTTCGTTGTGGTGGGATCCGCGGGACCCCTACTAAGCCAATGAGATGAGACTCACTCCCTGTTTTTTCAAGTGCAGTGCTTCTCCTCGAGATAGTGCGTCTCGGTCGGAGGATCTTTAGTAGCCAACTCGCCAATACCGAGATATATCCTGTGACAGTGTACGTTTCTTTTCTTGTTGACTGTACTTATGGGCTGGACTCTGTAGTTATATTAAATTGTTATAAAATGTTAATTTTATTTCTGCCAGTTAATTATTAATTCTGTAATTTATTTCCAACTTTTGTTTAGAATTTCAATACATAATCACACCATCCCAATTAACCCTTCTGAGCTTTCCAACTCGTGGGTGAGGGTGTAGGATCCGAATAGTATCGAGTTTGACTCGGTATCCGGATCTTGGGTCGTTACAATTTTAAACCAAGGTGGGATTCAGATTGGGCACAAATATGGCCCGACAGCTTCTGGACTGCCCACCCAAGTCTATCATGGGCCGGTGGGGAATGGGCCGGGTGACTTAGGTGGGCCTGCAAAGCAACAATGTTTGGGCCGGGCGACTCAGGAGACTCATATGGGCCTACACAGCAACAATGAAAGCGGGCCGGGCCAAGGAGGCAGATGCGGTCGGGGAGGCAAACTGGGTGAAGTGAGTGAGCCAGCCTAGCAACAGTGGTTGGATCACGATATGGGCTATTCACCAGTGAACGTGGGCTACGGCTTGGACCTGGGTCACGACCCATGTACCCATGACTTACCCCTGTTACAGGGGCCATGGGGATGTCGGATACCATGGACCTGCTAAGGGCCTTCTCCCTCACCCAATCCACACTACAGGGCACACGAGCCTGTGTGAGGAAGCCGGTACTTGCATCGGCGTGTGGTCACCACCGGCGGCCAACCAAGGGGGGGAGCTTCCCGTCAGCCTCCTCCGGCAACCCCTCGGCTTGGAGGACAAGCCTTCGGGAAACAAAAGCTCCTTTTCGGAAGTCCGAGAAGCCGACACCTGCACCGGTGGCTTGGGGGACCTGCCCCGACGATCAGGAGCACCTCTCCGAAAGTCGATGACGGGCAACAGTACAAGGGACCTATTCCAGAGGCCAATGGAGCGTTGCAGACGTCTAATTGCCAGGACCGGTGATTTCTTCTGGTAATAGGCACCGGTGCCCCTTCCCAGATGGAATAGACGAAGAGCCCGACGCAACAACATTGGTGATCTTTGCCAACGATTCCTGTCCTGGTGGAATTGTAGATAGCCATACGTCGCAGCAACCAAGTGGGGCTGAAATGCCGACGGAGCTCAATATTTGTCCAGGGATGTCTATGCAGGTAGTTGCAGAAGCTTTGATACCTTATGAGTGACAGGCCCTTATGCACCAACTTTCAGATGAGACCCAAGCTGAAGGGGAGGAGGCAAGCTCTGAGGACGAAGATATCATCCTAAAAACACCGGGAGAAGTCAGGGAGGTGGAAGAGGGTCAACCTAGAGGGGTGGGTATGATAGAAAAGTGTGGGCTAGGAAGGAGGAAGAGAAAGAATTGGTGGGAGTGGAGAGACTGACAGAGTTACATCCGTACAGGGAGCTGGCGAAAAGGATCAGAATATCCATTGTGGGTCTAGAAAGGGACCTCAAGGGGGTGTTCACCAAAATACAAAAAAAGGTGGCTGATGAGTATAGCTAGGGAGGCTGAAGAAAAAATCAAAGGAGGAGGTTAGGGGGAATGATGCGGGAGAAAAGAGGGGGGATGAGTTGGGGGAGGTGGAGGGGAGAAGCATATTGGTGCCCACATGAGGATTGCCTCATGGAATGTCAAGGAGATCTATGGAGGGGAGAAAAGAAGGGCGGTGAAGAAGCTGATCAGAAGATGCAACATTGATATCATGTGTCTACAAGAATCAAAATGTGAGAGAGATGAGAAGGCTATCATGAGGAGCCAGATTATCCAAAGGAGTGGCACCCCGGCGGAGGGGAGGTTGGATGAGATTATGGTCCTTTAGAATCAATTTGAGGTAGAGAAGGTAGAAGATGACTGACAGGTCAGGCGAGCTCTCTCTCTCTCTCCATTTTAAGAATGTAAGAGATAGCTTTTCTTGAGATTTCTTGGGGATTTATGGCCCCCAAAGTATAGAAGGGAAGAGAGTTTTGTGGGACAAGCTCGTTGCATAATAGCACAGCTCTAGACGGCCGTGGTGTGTGGGCGGTGACTTCAATGCAGTGGTTGCATCAAGGGAGAAAACATGTGATCACCTTCCCTCGACTGAGATGGATGACTTCATTGGCTTCACAGAGGAGACCACATTGATCGACACTAGTCTCTCAAATGCTCAGTTCACTTGGTCCAATATAAGAGTGGATCCCACTTTCTCCCGGTTGGACAGATTTCTACCATCAGTTGATTGGGAGAATCATTATCCTCATCTGTAGGCATCTTGTTTGGCAAGATCTATGTCTGATGACAAACCTATCTTGTTAAAGACCAACTGCAGAAATGAGGGGGGGAGGAATTTCAGACTTAAGAGATACTAGTTTAAAGAGACTGACTTATGGACATTGTCAAGAGGGCCTAAAATGTTCAAACGCATGAAGCATCACACATGGCTAGGCTAGTGGGCAAATTAAGATATGTGGCACGACTGCTTCAGGAGTGAGGAATAGACAAAACCCTACCTGTCAAAGCTACCAAGGAGAGGATCTTGCAACTGATCGAGAGCCTGGACTCACTAGAGGAGGCAGGATTGCTGGATGAAGCAAATAGGATGCTCAAGGACAAACTCAGATCAGAATTTGCGGAGATCCTCATAAGGTAAGAGGTTTGCTGGAAGCAGAGATCGAGAGAGAAATAGATCAAGAAAGGGGATAAGAACACATCTTATTTTCAGTGAATTGTCTCAAGGAGGAGAACAAATTCCATTTCTTGTATCAAAGACATGGAGCAACTCTTCTCAAGGGACGGGGACATTCAAGAGCAGACCAAGGGCTTTTACACTAAACTTTTCACCGAGGATGGTATAGATAGACATCGGATTGCGAATGATCTCCTACCCCGCCTTTCTCCAAAGGTGAGGGAGGACCTATCCCATCCCTTTTCGGAGGAAAAGGTCCAACAAGTTGTATTCTCCCTTGCAGGTGATAGAACTCAGGGTTCAGATGGTTTCCTAACAGCCTTCTTCCAAAAATACTGAGAAATCATCAAGAATAATTTTATGCTTGCAATGTAGGAATTCCAAGAGGGAAGGGCACATTTGAGGGATATTAGAAAAACCCTTCTAGTCCCCGTTCCCAAGAAGCAAGGTGTCCAAGGCTTCTTGAACTTGAGACCCATTAGTCTGCTTAATAGTACTTTTTTTGAAAAGTGGGTAGTACCACTATTGCATTAAATGAAAAGAAAGGGAGATTTACAAGTGTAAACAGTCAGCTCCCAAAAGAATCCCTATACAGAAGTCCCTGCCAACATGACAAACCCCTATCTATCCGCCAACAAAAAGAAAAGTGAGAAGTTGTGAGACTCCACTTTACAAAGATGCTTAGCTCACTACTGAATAGTACTTCCAACATATCACCAGGGTATTGGCAATAAGACTAGATAGCATGATTGACAGATTGGTCAGTGGATTCCAAGGGGCTTTTATCAAAGGGCGGCACATACAAGAAACTTTCTAATTGCATATGAATGCCTCTGTACAATGAAGACTCAAAGGAAGAAAGGAGTGGTTTTGAAGCTGGACTTCGAAGAAGCATATGATCTGGTAAACTGGCAATGCTTGTTTGATGTCCTTGCAAGTATGGGGTTTGGCAACAAATGGATTGCATGGATCTGTCTATGTGTTTCGTCGGCTTCTTTTGTTATGCTAGTCAATAGGAAGCCCACCTCTTACTTCCATAGTGACAGAAGACTTCGTCAGAGTGATCACATGTCTCCACGCCTCTTTGTTATGGTCACAGATATACTGAAAACCATGTGGATGAGAGCTAAGTCCCTAGGATGATCAGAGGCTTTCAAGTCGGGTCAACGGGTGTCGGCGTCACTGATTTGTAGTATGCGGACGGCACCATTGTATTCCTTGCAAAGGATAAGAGCCAACTATTTGTTGCCAAGTTAATGTTGGAGCTACTGGAGGCGTCAGTGGGCTAAAGGTGAGCTTCAGTAAGAGTCTTCTAATTGGAGGTGAATATGGGCAATGCGGCTCTCCAAAGAGCAGTGTTAATTTTGGGCTGTCAGAAAGGAGACTTCTCTGTCTCCTACTTAGGCCTCCCGCAGTCTAGACTACCAGAATGGATGGCCAAGCTCCTCTCATATGGGGGGGGTAGTGCTTTGCAAATGAGTGTTGGATAATTTGCATATCTATTTTCTATCCATCTTCCGTACTCTAAAGACGGTGGCTAAAAAAATAAGAGTATATTCAAGCTACATTCTTTTGACATGCAGTAGAGACAGATGTAGGGGACGACATCATATTTCTTGGGGTAGAGTCTGCAAAGGTAAGGAGACGAGAGGAGTGAGAATCAAGAAAATCAGAAATTTCAACCTAACTCTTATGTGCAAGTGGCTCTGAAAGCATAAGATTGATGAGATTAGACTATGGCTACAAGTCATTAGGCAGAGGTATTATAGTAGAGTAAGAGATTGGGATCCGGTGCCAGCTTCTCAGCATAACATCTCTCCTATATGGAGAGACATTCTATAGTGCAAGGGCATCCTAATCTCTAATGTTCAAGTCCGAGTGGGCAGTGGTCACAAGTGCCTATTCTAGAAGAACAAATGGTGTGACGACTTCGGACTTCCCCCTGGAGACAGCATTTCCGAAGCTCTATGCGGTGGCGGTTGCACGCGGGGCCTCGATCTCCCAGACTTATGACTCACAGCTATCAGAAGGAACCTGGCCTCCATCCCTTAAGAGGAATTTTAAGCCAAAAGAGATGAACCAACTGGAGGGACTCCTTTCTTTCTTCCTAGAATTAGGTAGAGACGATCAATGGTTGTGGAGATGGGAAAAAGAAGAAGAGTTCACAGTCAAATCAGCATATGCCTTCATTTCTGATGGAGAGTTGTGCCACCCATTCGCCCCGCACATTTGGACTCCCAAGATTCCATTAAAGGTGAAGCTTCTGGAATGGAAGATCTCACATGGACGCCTGTCGACTCATGATACGCTTGCTCCTTTTCTTCGAGACACTCTATTGCTTATGTGGAGATGGGGAAAAGTCTTTAAATCGCCTTTTCTTCAAGGCTCTTACGTGCAAGTGGCTCTGGAAGCTTGGGATTGATGAGAGTGGATTGTGACTACAAGTCATCAGGCAGAGGTGCTGTGGCAAAGTAAGAGATTGGGATCTAGTGCCTGCTTCTCGACATAACCTCTCCCCCATATAAAAATGAATTCTATAGTGCCTTAGTGCAAGAACATCCTAATCTCTAGTGTTTGGGTCCGAGTGGTCAGAAGTGTCTATTCCTTCCCCCCGAAGGCAATATTTCCAAAGCTCTATGCAGTGGTGGCCGCACCTGGGGCCTCAATCTCCCAAACTCATGACTCACAGCAATCGGGAGGATTGTGGTCTCCATCCTTTAAAAGGAATCTTAAGCCAGAGGAGATGGACCAGCTGCAGGGACTCCTTTCTTTCCTCCTAGATTTTGCGTCAGAATCAGGTAGAGCTGATCAATGGTGGAGATGGGAAAAAGAAGAAGAGTTCGCGGTCAGATCAGCATATGCTTTCATTTCTGATGGAGGATTGCACCACCGATTTGCCTCGTGCATTTGCACCCCCAAGAGTCCATTAAAAGTGAAGCCTCTGGTATGGAAGATCTCACATGGACGGCTACCAACTCATGATAGGCTTGCTCCTTTTCTTCGAGACATACCTACACTCTACTGCTTATATAGAGATGAGAGGAATCTTTAAATCACATCTTTGTAGATTCTCCGTACTCACGGGAGATATGACGAAAGGTTGTAGGCAGGGCCCAATGTGTGTTCGGATCTAAGGGGAGTGTGCAACATCTGATTAAGAAGTGGTATAGAAAGTGGGCTCTTAAGGGTGACACTCATTTGGTGGCTAGTTCTCCATGCCACCCTTTGGTCCTTATTCGGGGAAAGGGTGAATAACAAGATCTTCAGAAGTGAAACAAGAATAGAGAATAGAGTGGTCTCTTTCATTTGTGAGAGAGTGAGAGAATGGATTATTCATCTGTGTAAAGTGGACTCACACAACCCCACTCTTTTTGTCATGTTGGCGGATTAGTGAGTGCACCGCCTTGGTGTGGAGTCTTGTGTTGTACAGGGATCTTTTGGTAACATACTGATGCAAACTATTACATTCTAAATACGCAGTCTTGCATGCTTTCGTTGGCCAATATATGGGATCTACGCTCAATTATGGACAAACAACTATTTTTAACTCCACTAACCTATTGAGGGACGCTGACTTACATTCATAAGTTAAGAAAAGAGTCCAAAAACTCAAGTGAGTTCCCAAGGAGGAATGGAGCAAAGATGATTCTCTAGGATGAAAACACATTACTTATTAGAAGACTAATATCTCAACCATGCTAGTGAGTGCATTCATTTCCATCCCAAGCAACCACATGGTCCCAAATTAAGAACCATAGTTGTCAAGGCATCCAAGGTGGTGGCCTACTATTACCTAGCCAACATGGAGAGGTGTCAGCAAAGCCTTGTGAAAAAATGAGCCATGTTTCATGAAAATGACCACCTACATGTTGCCCTTAAACAAGGCAAGTTTAATGAAAATTAAAATAAAACCAGGCATGTTTCACGCAAATTACTACCTACAACACATGTTCTACCATATAAATTTTATCACTAGCCAATACAAAAAAATGAGCTTCTTAAACATTCAATAGATATCTAGGGTGACGGCAAAATTAGAATAATATAAAACCATTAACAAATTAATAAGGAAAGAATGAATGAGAATTTATGAACACCTATCCATCAAGATGAGAATATAACTTGAATTAGGTATTCAAATAATCATGCCATAAGCAAAAAAGAAGAATGAATATGGGACATTTCTAAACAAAATAAGCCTACCGGAACATTGTCATATCCTAGTTTCTCACTCGATAGATGCCAAGCATATCAAACTATAATAGCGTCAAAAGAAAAAAATGAATCTAAACATTAAATGCCAAATTTCTTGTCCTTGTCAACAAAAAACTCCAACTATTCGATCACCACAAGCTCTTATTCTCTTGTCAATGTCATCATCATCTTCCTCATCGTCACTATCCTTGTCAAGTCAAAGGAGTAGTTCATGAGACCTCAAAACTGCAGGAGAGAGTTTGAGAGAGAGGAGAAGGCTGAATGCCCGATCATCTTTCCAATCCAATTCACGTAGCATCTAATGATCTAAACAGTTTCCAAAATTACCAATCAAATGGTATTTTACTTGAAAGAGTACTAGGCTCACATAATAAAATGGAATACACCCAAGTCTGGGCAGGTTGATGGGTCCATAAAGTGGTCCAGGCACACCAAGGCAACCCAGGAAAGCTACTTAGTCGGCTGCTCACCTCGGCACCAGGTTGCCTAGGCATCCCAACCACCTAGGCAATACCTTAAAAAACGTGTTAAGAACATTTAGTCAAGAAGTAGAAACCATTAGCAGGTAATTAATACTATCAAATGGGAATGAGAAAAAGCGCACAAAGGCATAGATATGCAACCAAATGCCCCCAAAGATAGAAATCTAATACAGACTCACACGATTTATCATACGCCAAGTATTTAATAAACAATAAGCAGGCAAATATTTACAGAACATATCATTGGGCCCCATGTCAATTGGAGAAAGAGATTTAGCCTAAACTTTTTGAAGACAGATTATACTTCCAAGGGTAATCAATGCATGAAACAGACAATATATCATACCGCTTACTATGTGACTGACCACCATAACTTTCTGAGTTATTCCTCAATCTGTCCCTGATAGGCCTCTTGCCTCCTGACAAAGACCCATAATCAGAATAAGCACCTTCTGAAATGGCCCCAGCTCTCTTGACAACCTGAAGCCAGAAGTTAAATAAAAACATGAGTCATGCACAGTTGAGATTGATTTTTAATGCAGTCGATTATGTTTTTTTGAAGGAAGAGTGGATTGCACAACCAAGTTTATCCGCGTATAGAAGTCATGAACATGAATAACTAGGAGAAGCAACATATGTTAGCCTTCTGGTTTTACAAAAAGTGAGACGTTCCATGATATGATGGGAAAACATATTGACATAATACAAGAGTTATGCCTTTTACAACATAATGAGATCAATTCCAGTCCATGCACCTGAATTGTGCCACATATTAGACAACGGCATCCTGATACATCTACAGAATGAGACCATGTCAGATCACTTTGGCACAGGAACACTTCCATCGTAGGTCATTATATGACAAACAACACAAATTCCTACCTGAATGCGTGTTGTCAGAAACTTACTTCACTTTGAATGGGTGTTGAAACTAAGGACCAATTTGGACCAATCCACTCTCCAAAAAGAAAAAGGAAAAAGCAAAAGAACCCCCCCTGCAGCATTAGAGTTGCATTTGTACTGAGCAATGTGAAAGAGAAAACAGTATCTCGAAAGCTAAACTTAGCCTTGTGAAACAAACCAAACTGTGGTTGCACCAATGAAGATGCTTTGCAACACCACCGTTTTTCCAAGACAAGCTTGTTAGAGCTCCATATAACATGACGAATAATGGGTTAGTGGCGATCAGAGCAGAACCGGGCAACCGACCACATAGCACATCTAAACGCACACATGTTAACTCTTCGAGTGAGCCAACTCGAACCCTGAGCAACTGACCATGGGAGAAACAAGGGGATGCAGGAAAAGGGTTTTAAAAAACACAGGAAAACAAGAAATAAAACGCAAAATTTACACGCTAGAAGTACAAAGAATAAGAAAAAGAAGAAGATGACGGGAGAGGAAGAAGAAAGTACTTGGCCGCTACGCCCGAGGGTAATGGTGACCTGCGGTTTGGCAGACATCCTCCGCGCCCCAAGTTGAATCGGACGGCTCACGAGTGATCCCAAACCCTACACCCAGTTTCCCCAAAAACACAAAGACAAAAGGATTAGATACTGCAGAAACCCTAAAAAGCGCAAGAAAGGAGAGGAATGGGAGAAAAACACAAAAAAGGGGCACCAAAACGAGCAGAAAAAGGAGGAACCAAGCAATAGCTCGCGCTCTCACCTCATTCTGGAGAAGCGCGCGGGAGAATCACTCGACGGAGAGGAAATTTATCTCGGAAAAGGCGCGAGGCGAGGGATCGCTGGGGGCCGGAGATGGTAACAGGAGCCGCGACGGAGTACGGGCGTTGAGCAGCGCGGGGCGGCGCTGCTGCGGAGGGAAGAAGGGAGGCGTGGGGTCGCTGTCTGCGTCCGCGTCCGTCCCTTCTTCGACTCCCGTCCCCTCTCTCTCTCTCTCTCTAAATTCTCTCTCTTCGAGCGCGCTCTGTCTCTCTCTTTGTGCGTTCTTCTTTTCTTTTCTCTCTCTAAAAAGTTTTATCTCTCTCTCTCTCTCTCGGCAGCCCTGTGCGGAAGAGCGACGCGCACCGAAGGGGCAGAGGAAGGGGTGGGGCCCACGAAGCGGGACGTTCGCTGTTGGTGGACCCGACGCCGGATCGAGGGGAGGGCTAGTTATGTGTGCCGCATGCAATGACTCTCACTTAAGATAAAAATAAATAAATTTTGACCTTTTTTTCTTTTTCTGGGAAAAAATTTAGAATGAAGAGGCCATTTGGGGGTGGGGGATGAAAATATGTTTATAGGGTGGTTAGAAACACTTAAAAAAAATCTGTTTCTACTTGAAAATTAGGTTGGGTCAGTTTTTTACCTAAAATTTAAAACTAATGAAAATGGATAACCACATGGGTCAGCAAAAGTGTACTAATTTTTAAATTTTATGCGAATGTGTCGAGTAAAATCATCCGAATAGTCATTCAACGTGGACTATGACATCCTCCTCTTATGCATATGGACGAGGATCAACGACTTGATGCCAGCGAGAACATCGTCTACAGGCTTGTGTTTACTACGCATTTACTCGTGGAAGAAGCTCCAAGACAAAAATCTATGTGGCCGTAGTCCCTGGCCGTCCAGCATGTCCATGTGCCCGGAGTCCAGTAGGCTCTCCACGATCGCCATAGAGGGCCACTTCGCCGCCAAATACAATGCAAACTTTCCCAAGTGATTGACTACGGACGCCATGTTAGAGCACACCCCCATCAACTAGTTGACGGCGCAGTCACGACGATTCCTCATTGCCTCGTGCAAGGCGGTATCGCCATTCCAATTCTTCGCCATTAGTAGGGTGTTCGTCAGGTAAGGATCTTGAGATGCCCTCACAACCAGCGAGGAGATGATGGGCACGTGCCTGGCCCTCATCGCCAAGTGCAGTGTCGTGTCACCCTCCTTGTTTGCCTATACGAGGAGTCCTGGTAGTTGGTCGCCCACCACGTGCGCGCCATGGGAGGGGGAGGAGAGAAAAAGGGGGAGGGGAGGGGACCAACCGGAGACGTGAGGGTTCAGGTCGAGACCAAGACGCGAGGATGTGCGAGGAGACCTGCGAGCTTCTCTAAGGAAAAAAATTGCTCCAAGGCTATTTTTATTTTGTAAAAAGTCAAACAAGGGACATACTCTTCCCTAGACATTAGGAAAAGTATAATCAAACACCTATAAGACTCAAGTATCTCCTTATTTTTTATTTCAAGAGATAAATCACTCAAAAAAATGCATCCAAACATCCCATCACCTCTCATATTCAAGCATGATAGATAAGAAGGTGTCCATGTCTTAAGAATAAAAAATAGTGAGAAGAGGGTAGAGAAATGAAATTCAGATAACCTATTTTTTCTCAATAATGTTACCATAATAAACCAGTTACGAGGTGCCCATCATGGATAACCGCACGTGGAGCTCATATTTTTTAATTATTTTTTTGTTGATACGCGTGTACGTCCCATTTTCAATGTGAAATACGTCCTTCGACTTTGAACTTATTTTGTTATATATATTTTTTTGAGATTATCCGACAAATGGAATGAAATTCTGATGCACACCCAAAAGTCCTAGCATGCCATGACTCATAATAGCTCCACCATTTGGAAGAATCGACAATGCAAACAGGTTAGATCCAAGCCAAATTAGACCAGGGGCTGTTAATGTCGTAGGTCTACATAGATCCGGACCCTAAACCCGTATTGGACTCACTAAGCCTTTTGGACAAACAGGTGAGGGGTTGGTCTCCGGTCTATTTTGAATTTTATTCGACATTAAAATTCAAGTACATCTAGAAGAAAAAAAACCATGTTCTTAAATTTTAGTATACTCGACGGTAAATGAATTTAGATTTAAACCCAAAGTCATAAGAATATGTTTATATTTTTATTTAACACAAACTGACCGTCTTTTATTAGATACACCCGTGTACCCATTTGGTCCTAACAGGTCCAAACCCGTTTTGACCGCTCTCCTGTTAGATTCATGCCCTTCGTATTCATTCTTCTTTCATCATGCTCGTGTGATTAGCCAATGGCCGGGTCCTTTTCGCATGATCGGTACCTTTCTAATAAAAATCCAGATTCCATCGTTTTCTACGTTAGCTGGTCCTCTTGTCATAGTCGAAAGACATTATCGTTACAAAATGCTTGAACCTCAAACTGGAAACATTTATAGATGCAATAATGTAGAGAAAGGGGAGAAATGTAGATGAAGAATTCATTTAGCTACCTCTACTTCACCACCGTTGCACAGGATCCGTTTAAGAAAAAATCATATTTGAAACAAGGTTCATCGACTCGACGATCCATATTGGCTCGATCCAACTCAGATAGTATACATTAGAACTTGAACATAGAGAGATTTTAACCTGACTCAAACCAAAAAGGGTGCAACTTGCAATGACTTAGACTGTCTTAATCTGACCCATATAGAATGCAATATACCCAAGTCGGTAAACCATCTCCAAGGATGAAAAAGAAATGAAAAAACATATTTTAAAATAATTTTACCCCGAAGTCATAATAAGGAGTAAATCACACCTGAGTCGGCAAACCATCTCTAAATAGAAAAAAGAAAAGAAAAACATTTTTTTGAAATAATTTTACCCCCCCCCCCCCGAAGTCAGAAATAAGGGACCCGATTGGATGGACCATTCCAATGCATGCCCTTGACACACTATTTCCAATACAATCATATGGACTGAACAGAGTGCCCAAATGTGCACTGGTAGTCTCACTTGTGTCTCATTGGGGATGAAATAGGAACTCGGAGAGAGGTAGATCCAAACTATCTATCCACCTATGTGTCTCTGTTTACATGTGGATGGATTTCTTGTTACAAAGTAATAAGAAAGTTTTTTTTACCACTTTTTAAGGTTTTTGATTATAGAAAGATACAATTGAACGATAGAGATTAACCCTGTGTTGCGGCAGGCCTCATCAGGTTATATCATCCGGACCAGCATTTCTTTGAGAATGCATAAAAGTTCTGTTCGGAACCATCTGACATATTCTGCCTTCCATAAACAGTTCCAAAGGGCACCTGAAAGATAGGTGTGCATTTACAATCACATGGTTTTGTTCCAGGTAAAACAGCGATGCCGTTCTGTAGCATATGTAAATCTCTGGTAAGAATAGGATTTACCGTCGAATTATGGGACAAGTGAGATGGCAAACAGAATTAACAACTTGCAGGTTACAACTAGATGTGAGCAGAATCGAGACGGTGTGGCAACTTAAAAGTTAAACTGAACATACTCTTGAAGACAGTGGCACAACAGGAAATGGGAATCAGTTACACCAGAAGCTAAAGATTGGATGTTGTTTCCTTTCTCTCTTCCAAGGAGATGATCTGCAAACAAAATACCAAAACAAAGTGAAACAATCAGATGTATGAGTCACCATTGCAAATATCCAAATAATGTAAATAAACTGAGCACAGAAATTTTGGCTGCAATCTCCACATTTCTCAAGTTATTTTATTTTGTTTATTCTTTTTATAATGCATAACATCAACAATAAAAATTTCCAATGTTTCCTTCCCAAAGCAAGGACATACCGAGCACAAAGAGAAGAATGGCTTTGATTTATCTTGGTTAGGAAAGAAATAAGGGTTGGCAAAAGTTTCCCTACACCCCCCCCCCAACTTTTGTAGTGCTGATAACATTTTCCCCTTGCACAGTGAAAGACCCTTACTGAAACTTATCGAGCTTACATGAGTCTGCAAGACTATGAAAAGGTAAACATGTCAAATCCCACGCTTCTGGTGTTTTCCTTAGTCAAGCATTTATCCAAATATTCTTAGAACACACCATTAGAAATTACATTATTCTTATTTCCTTACAAGCCGTTGAACCTAAATGAGAGGAACACGATTTGATGAAGGTAAGCTTGGCGTAGAAGCATCAAACCATCTCAAATGGTCTGCAGCACGATACCTCCCTTCCATGCACACAATTCTAACTATATGTACCTGGCAAGAAAATTGTGCAATTGTGCATCTGGTGATAGTATCCCTTACCGTACGTTTTATGGGCCCATTTGCACCTATAAAACTTGCTGCATGAAAATGCTTTTGGAAAACCTGTAATGAACCAATCCAACCTTTATGAGCTATTGCCCACTCTGGAATCTGGCATCTGCTTAAAGAAACCGGACAATTTGTTGCAATCTCTCTCCCTCTCTCTCACTCCCTCACACACACACACATATTTCCTTTTCCTTGCTCTCTCACTCGGATAATAAAGAGGAATGATGTGGAAACACTTGGATATGCAGTACATATCAATTTCTATATATGTGAATGTCCGAAAAGACAGTAAACCAACCAGAATTGGGTATAGGTAATTATAGCCACTGTTAACAATTAACGAAAAGATACCTGTTCTTTCCCAGAAAAGTCATTGTCAGGGGTGAGAAAGAGCATGCAATGGCACTCTTTCCTGCCAAGAAAACTTTAGCCATTAGCAAGAATGCTTCAAGGATATTGGATGTAACATGTCAGTGGTAGAAAAACCAGATCTCTAAAATTCCAAATATCTCATTTCAGAGACTCCTTGCTTATCAATGGCAGAACACACATTGCTCAAAGTGAGCAGGAGAAATAAACAAGTGACCAGAAATTGTCAGCTGGTATCATGCAGGTTACACATCATGCAAGAAAGTAATATGCCAATGACACAAAACAGATGCAGCAGTAACCTAATCACTAATGCGATACAAATAGCAGTAAAAATGTTTTCAGGGTAATTCAAACCTCACGCATGGGGACACATGGGAGTTCCAAAATCCTTGCCCTACCTCAGCACCTTTATCATCACATTGTCTGACATTTAAGGCATTTGAGTGCAACTAATTTCTGTACAACATAAATGGAAAAACATATATTTGGTACAATAAGGTGTACCATGGAGAAAAAGGAAAAGAAAAGTATCCTTTAATACTAAAATAAGTGCAAGTCTGAGAGGATAGATGAATTATATGTATCTACAAGGGCACAATGGTGCTCCCAAAGAATCTTTGTGGCCGGCCAAACCCTAATTCCTTTTTACGTCAACTTTTCCTTAGGTCAAAAACAACTAATTATAACAGAAAGGAAAATTGCTCTTAAAGCATAACTATAAAAATAATAACAGTTTCTGGATGTAGGTTTTTTTGATTAAGCTCCTTTTGTTCTCTTTTAAGTCTCTAAGTTCAAGATTTCACTGGACAAATTTAGATATACTGTCCAGCATCTCAGACAATAATCGAACTCACCATTTATTGGTACTAGCAGACTGATTTAAACAATTGTTCTCTGTGACTGGGCCCCATCAAAAAGCACAAGCTGGGATAATTCTTCATCATTCTTGAAGCAAATCTTCTATTGGAACAACTCGACTCTAGTTGGTCAATCAAGCTAAAAACTACACAAGTCCACATGAGTAGCCACAAATCCCATGGAAATAAGGCTAGTTTTTTTTTTTTTACATCTAAGTGCAATCCTTGACTGGAATGAAACAATAATATTCAACCACGAAAGTCATGAAACTAGAGGGCTAGTCAATTCTCATGAATCAAATGAAATTCTTAGGTGACAAAGAGCCAAAACTTTGACCAATTTAATGTTGAAAAACTGAATCATAGTTGGTGGGGACACCGGTTCGGCCCAGAGGATCGACCCAATGCAAGTGAGCATGCGCCGTCGAGACCCGAAATCGGTCGCCCTCTGGCTAGGAGAAGATCTCCATTATTAGGAGTTTATTAGTATTTTAATATTCCCTTGATAGGCTAGCGTTATTATTAGGGTATTTTGTATTTCCAGTGTTGGAATCTTTTGTAGGGTAGAAAATCTCTTGCATTTTCTAGGAAATAGAGATTTTCTTATATTTCCTAGGGGGATGTCCTTTTCAAGGAGGCCTTGAGTCCCGTGAATTCCCCTTCCCCTACTTAAAGAGTTGTACTTCTCCATTTGGAAGAAAAAACTCCTTGATTCATCAAAACATGGTGTCTCCAAATGGAGAAGTACAACTCTTTAAGTCACGGGACTCAAGGCCTCCTTGTCCGAGAGGGAGGTAAGGTGAGAGGCCCTAGTTACACCTATTCCTAGCCATACGGCTTCCTCATCCCCCCTCCTCACATCCCCTCTTCCTCCTTCCTCTCACCTACGCCAATAAATCCACCCAAACCCTAGCCGCCAACCCCCCCACACCGCCCTCCTTCTTCCCCACTGCAACCCTTTCCCCTCCTTAAACCCTAGCTACTACAACCTACCCTTCTTCCCCTCCCATTCTCTCTCCCTCTCTCAGCCCATGGACGCCCGAGCACCCCTCCCCACCATTGCGCCACCAGCCACCAAAGTTGAGAGCTGCCGCAGATCGTCCACCTCTCCACGGGTCATGCAGCCTGTCGACCCTACCACAACCCAATGTCCACCGCCGCTAGACCTTTGCCTCCGCTTCCACTTAGGGCTGTCAATGGGTCGGGGGCTTAGGTTGGCCTAGACCGGACTCGACTCATCAATATTAAAGACATAGCTCGGGCCCGGGCCCGAGCTATGTCGGGTCAGGCCGGGCCAGGTCGAACCAGACACTAATAAAAAGATGTAAAGCCCGACTAAGCCCCGGCCCAACCCGAAAACTTAAATAAAAATAAAAATTAATATATTTAATAATATAAAAATTATAATATCCCAAAATTAATTAGAGTTTTGATGTTAATTATTTAATTTGTTTGAAATGAGAGTTTTAAATTTTATAATTAAGTAAAATAACACAATTTTAACTAAGTAGTTATTAAAATTTGAAGGGAGAAAAAAAATGGAAGGGGCCGAGCCGACCCGCAGACCGAACTCAAAGTCAGAGCCCGACCCGTGGGCCTAGTCAGGCCGGACTTTGAGGCCCGACTAAGCACTAAGGGCCCACGGGCTGGAAAAGAGCTTGTGACCCGGCCTGAAATCAGATCAGGCCCACGAGCTTGTCGGGCCGGGCCGGCCCATTGACAACCCTACTTCCGCTTCTTCCTTCTGCCATGAGCTTCCCCCCTCCCTTCCTTTTCTAAGCCCAAGCCACCGGACCCACCATATCTGCCTCTCCTTCTTCCTCTCTCTCTCTCATCCACAGCAGCAAGAGAAAACCGCTGTCGTCGATCGCCACCAACCACCCAGTTGCCGCGAACATATGCCAAAATTACCTCGCGCCATCTCTTCCGTGATGCCACCGTTCACCTCCCTTTCCTCTCTTCGCCATCCAGCTACAACCCCGCTAGCCCTCTCCGGCCTCCCCTTCCCTATGAGCGCCGCCGCCACCCAACTGTCACCAACTTCCCCCAAACCACCGGAGCACCGCCCCAGAAGAGTTGACCCAGCAGACTACCGCTAAATGGTCCCAACCGGTCCACCAAGCTCGCGATCACCGACATCCGACACCACTACCGCCACTCCCTTCCCCATTCTCTGCCTCTCTGTCTCTCATCTCCACCTCTTTTTTTCACTTTGAACGCTACCACCAACACTGCATCACCGGTACAACGCTGTCGTTGCCCATGGTATTCAGTACTGCCTAGTACGTACTGTACCGAGCTAATACGTACTGGTACCGGCCATGGCCGGTCCGATTCCTCCTATTTTAGAATAGTACCGGCCGATACAGGTTAACAAAAACAAAAACAAAAACAAAATCTGGACGAACAGTTTGGAGAGTCCTGTTTTAGTTCCATACTCTCATCTCACTGTTGATATTGACTCTGAGAGAGAGAGAGAGATGAACCTCGTAGCAACGAGCTCAAGCAAGGATGGCAGTAGCGGGATCAGGCTAGGGCGGCGACAGTGTGCTCAGGCCAAGGCAGGAGGGCGACGACAGCAAGCTTAGGCGAGGATGGCGACAGTGAGCTCAAGCAGTCAGGCCAGGGTGGTAGCGGGCTCACGATAGGAGGGCAGCGGTAGCAGGCTCAAGGGGGGCGAAGCTGCCTCGATAAGGGTTGGTTTCACTTTTAAAAGATGATGGTCATTTATAAAATGACCCTCGTAACAAAAGTATATTATATAAATAACCAAATATATATAACATACACTAAAATGGGGGAGGTGGAACCAAGGAGATGGGGGCGGGGGGGGGGGTGGAGCGAGGTTGAAGTGGGGAACCGGTACCATACCGGCCAATACTGGTTTGTATAGGTATCGACCCTGCCCGGTATCGAAACCGATACTGGGTTTGAATACCCTGCCGCAGCCCACCCAGCCGAACTGCCGTCGGTCCCTAGCCCACCCCTCCATCATAGTAGAATCACCACCGCCAGCAGGCCACCACCAGCGAGACCACGCCAACATCGTCTAATATATGCTGTAATTATTTTTCCGTTCTTGTGCGTTGTAAACCCCAGCCCATCTCCATCCTTTTCGTGCTTCCTACTTCTTTCCATCCCCATGGGCCCTCCCCTCCCTCAGGATCCACCATCCACGTTGGTGGGACCCTTTGTGATACAAGCATAGCCCCCCTCTCGGTCCTCGATTACCCCGTGGTCCCTCTTGGACGGACTCGCGACCTCATTCTCACTCAGTCACCACATTCGAAATCGGAAATCTAAGGGACCCTAACTAAGTGCTAGTCTAAGTTCATCATCCAATTGATGTGTGTTTGGCCCAAACCCATTTAGGCCCACTAGAGTCCGCCCCCTCCAATAGTCAACCAAGTTTCCACAGTTTGTTCTTTAGTTTTAGAAGGGAGCGCATAGAAAACTAATTGTAAACACCATACTGCAAAGCTAACAAATATTATTTGATTTTTGGTAATCTTTACTTTCTCATGTAACGAGTGAAATCGGACCTGATTTAATGTACTCAGGGATTCCCTTCTTCACCCAATTTAGATCCACTTAAATTACAAGGGAGGTGGTTTCTCTTAAACATGAGACAGATAGCTACAGAATAAGGGCTCTGACAACAAGAAAACATCATAAACATTGTGTCAAATGAGTAAAGCTTTAATTTAAAAGGAAATTAATAAATTGTGTTTATATTAAAGGGCAACAGAAAAGTCCTTTCTCTTACAAGGTTCTTCGCTTAACTTGATAGCAAAGAGAAAATCATATGAAAGAAAAAGAGAACCAAGTAATGATATCTAGAGTGAAGATGATACGACACGAGTTCTTTACATAATACATTATGGACGCTGTTTTATGTACTATAGCCACTGTAGTAAATAACAAACCATTTTATGAAATAGGACGCATAGTACCTGAGTGGCTGAGTACCGTCATAGAATGAATATTTTGGCATACAACACTTTAAACTTTCAATGGTCAAATTGAAGAAATCAACTTAAAAGTGGTAGTATGCATAGAAAGAGTGTGGGCAAATGATCAACAAATGACTATTTTAAGCAGTGGATCGTGGTCTTATTTTGACAAAGTACCTACAAGAACCCATGAGTACCTTTTTGAATATCATAAATGATGTTGTAACTAGACTGAGGAGCATTATAAGACATAGAGAAAAAGAATGGTGCAGTGGATATATTATATGAACACAACCATACACTTAGGCAAGTAACACTCTCTTGTTTGAGATGAAGGGCATTAGCATCTATATGCACCTTAATAACAGCAGCAGTGACTCCCTTATCAACACAAAAATATGTCTCTGAGCGACGAGCATATTGCTCCGAGAACATCCTCATTACCTCGACAGACTTCTCTGAAGGTTCCACTGTAATATAATAAAATAAAACTTATTCAGAATCATGTTAACTGATAGGAAAAGAAAGTCAAATGAGACAGTTCCATTCCAAATGACATTTTATGGAACCTAAACAAGTCCTTTTAAGAAATTCTTGGCAAAACTGTTTTTCCTTTATAGCAATAATTTGTCCCTAAGGATTATTTGCCTTTACTGGTCCACAAAATCAGTTAAAAAATTCTCCGAAGAGGTAAGACTTGTGGCTCTTTTCTTGAATATGCTTGCCAGCACTTTTAATCAACAACGAGAAGAGATATTGCAGACGAGTACATGTACATAAATGTCCATTTAAAGATGTCAAGTGGCGTAGTCCATAGCCCTTCCTCTGATCACAGCCCATGCACTTCAACAAGGATTTATTCTATGGTACAACAACAGGAGAAATTGGGTGCCTCATAAAGGCAATCTTTACATATTAACTATACAATTCTATGAAGCCTTACACCAACTATCTGTGTTTGGCCCTGCATATTGGAATAAAATCCAAGATATGAGGAACAGACTTTACTATCTTACAAGCTGGGATCGATCTTCTCTGAATTGGAACTACTTTACTACCTTACAAGCTGGAAAAACCGTGTTAGTAGGGCAAATTAAACATGCATTTTAGCCTATAACATCATCATTATCCACCAGATCCCATCTAACTGGGTTTGAGAACATGGTTCCCGTTTTGCCTTTCCACACCATCATATATCTTACTTTTGTTTCCAACATTCCTAACTTCATATCTTTCTTTAATACCTCCATCCAATTCTTTTTGGTCTTTCTCTTCCCTTTTATCCTTTGTTGCATCTACTACTTTTGATAAGGGAAGTGTCACACCCCATATGGTCTCTTCTTATTATACATCGATCTGTGTATTCTTATTTCAGCCGCTCCCATCTTGTTGAGTTGTTGGTAGTGGTTTTGCTTAGTAGTTTAACGATCTACCCCTGCCCCATACGATGTATAATTGGCCTAATTACTGTTTCATAAAAGAATTTCCTTCAACCCAACAGTAAAATAACGATCACGGACTACTCCAAAGCCTGCTTTCCATTTTAGCAAGGCAGTTGTAATCCTGTGACCCACATTCCTCTTTCCACGTCTCTCTACTCCTTTTCCCGACCTTACTTACTTGAAATGGCCTTCTCAAGATCACTCTCGATCGTCTAAACAAATAGGGTGCCGCGTTCTCTTTATTTTAGCACAAAAGTTATACATTGCATAGCATCCATCAATCCTTGCAACCAAATTACCGAAAATGCCTGCCTCTAGAAGAAGTTCTGAACACGCGGACCCAAAATTTGCATCCGATGGCATTTCCCACGCACCCCAGCCCATCCAAGAGAGCAAGCAACAACAGGCACATCAACGAACACGATCCATCAACATAGAATTCATTTCCACGTGAAGCCGCAAAAGATGCTAATCAAAGCAGAAGGGAGGGAAAAACAAACACACACACATGAAACACGAGACAAAGACGGCTCATCATTAACGATCACGGAATCGCCGGCGCACAACAGAGCACCGGGTTTAAAAGGGGGTACTCACCTTTGGCTCCGACGATCAGGCGGGAAGGGCACCTTCTGCACAACGACCCCGCTGCCGCAGGGGACAGCGCCGCAGGAAGGACGAGAGGGCGAGCCCTCGAGCGGTGGCCGCAGCGTCCAAGCCGGCCGCCATCTTCGTAGTGTCGCCCCCCGCTAGCTCGAAGCGATGGCAGAAGAGAGCAGAGAGATGGCGACCCGTTGGAAGAAGAACCTTCCGACTTCCGAGAGTTCCACCCGCGAAGAAAGCAAATCGAAGGTAGAAGACACTACACGAAGACAAATGGGAGAGGGGATTCTACGCAACTTGGCGCATGCTCCTGAGTCCTGACCAATAGAAAAGGGCCACACTACCAGTGTTCTCCACTGATTGGGCGGATGGCGACAAACATGGGGAGACCCCTGACGGGCTCGAGATTAAATCGCTGACCCACGGTTCCGGCTCACCAGATTTCGTCTCGGACGAGCGAAGTTGTTGGGGATAATTAGATACAGACCCGTAGAATCTTCTGTATTATCATCTACTATGTTACATTCTTCGTATTATTATGTATACTCGTAATAAATTGTATTTCATCAGGTATACTATCGCCATTTGTTTAATTTAATTTTAAATATATTAAAATAAAATAAAGATTAAACTCTTTCTCTTTAATTCAGAGTTCACCGGCTCGTTGGGATGAACTTACTCAAACCCATCCTAATTTAGTATGGGTCGTCCTAATTCAGATCAACTTGGGTCACCAAATGAACCGTTTAAATGACTTAGGTCCGCATGTACCATATCCAAGGTTTGCAAAATCGTTCCGAGACGGGTCGAACCGTCCGCCCCGGACCGTCCCAATCACAGGACGTCCGGTATGTGAAACTCAACTAGGACGATATATATATTATATTATATTATATTTTATAATTAAATTTGATTGATAGGTCGGTTGGTAAAAGTCGTTTCACGCTTACTGGAGTGCCCTTGGTTTGAATCTCCAAAGACATATCAAGTTTTACTTTTTTTCCCCACATTTTTTAACTATCAACAGAAAAAGAAACGTTAAAATCCTTTGATACTAAGAAGAATCAAACCCAGGTCACCTGATTTAAGAATAACACCGTCTAACCAATTAAGTCAATGAACACTTTGTGATATTTCATTTATAATCTTTATAGTAAAGTCTTTATTTCAAACGGGTACAAAGCGATACAGTACCGTCCCAGGCCGCGATCGAGACGGCCGAGACGATCGAGACAATAAATCCTGACCATATCACGACCCGAGTTTATAATGGTACGGAATGAATTGTCACACGTACCCTTTAGAACTTACAAGTCAGCCGACCATGGTTTAATGTTCTTGCATAATTAGAAGAATGACATTTACCCGCTATAATATTTTGTGTTATTTTATATATCATTTGAAAATATTATAGTTTACATGTTCAACAAAATATTGCGTTAACTTTGTCAATTTTAGAACACGAGGAATACAATTGAAATAATATTCCTTAATATTCTTTAATACTGAACATGCATGATAATGTAAAGAGATTTTTACATAAAAATTATTATTAAAAATATAAATTATAAATTTATCATTCATGCATTTTGATACTATTTTGCTTTTAAAGTTTCCAAAGTAGCACAAAAATGCGAGCAATGATTTTGAAAACAAATTCTTAAGGGAGGTATATTTACAAACATCCCTTTATTCAAATGGCAAAAAGTATGGTTGAATTATACTATATCATATGTGTGAAAAAATAAGATATTATGAAATTTTAATTTAATAATGAAAAATCAAAATATTATCTGGACGACGAAATTATTCTCCAATTTTTCATCTTTAATCACATTTTATATACCTTGAATTTTACCATGGTTTTGTTTAGATTTGTACTTTCAAATGCGATCCTAAAACATGCGAATCCTGAAATAATGTTGGAGGTGAGCTTCTATGCATATTGTTTCCATAAGGAATGTTGCAAGATGTACACATTCATCATGTGTAGAAGTACGTAAATTTGTGACTATGTTGATCAATTACAGTAATTTTTAAAATTTGAGAGATCATTTATATCTATCGTGTCGTTCTTTTAGTAGTACGATATGATATGATTCGATATCGTTACGTATTAAGGTGAAAAAAACTTTTATATACATGATATAAATAAAATAATTAAAAAATAGATTAATTAGTTAGGTGGTTTGCACTTTATTTATAAGATGAGATGTATTGAGTTTAAATCTCAAGATTCCCTTAGATTTTTTTTTGATTTTTTTATTCATGAGAAAGTTAAAAATAAACACAAAAAAATTATGCAGTTGGTGTATTTTGAATCAGTGACCTCGTGACCTCCCTCGCACTTAAAATATGAGATCTCTAACCAACTCATCTATAAAATTTTATTGATATAAACTAAAATATATAATATTTTACAAATATGATAGCGTATCGATTACGTATCACGCATCGATCATATCGATCACCGATTGATACAATTTGATGCATGCGACACGAACTATATAAAATTGATTTATCAAATCTGGAGCTCATCCACAAATTTGTTAACCCTTAATGAAAATAAATTACACAAAAACGTTCACATCACTTCAAATGATACAATAAGAAAGAGAATGAGGACATTATATTCTTTTCCTAAAATGAGTCCTTTGGTCGATAAATAATTTTTTATATATTGAAAAATAATATGTTCATTATGTTTGACCGCTGATCAACCATAATTACCTGATAAATCAAACTTAAAGACTTGCCCTTAGAGCTGACCAAAGCACCATGTTGCTCAAACTTTCTTATTTTTGGGTAGGCACTCTTTTTTTTTTCTAACGGGGGAGTAGAATTCAAAATTGAACTCTTGACCTCTCCTTTGAAAAGGGAGAGGGTGTCCACTCTCCCCCATTGGCGTGGGACCTATATTACTCAAATTTGATTTATTTATTATCAAGTCAAATTATTATGAAACTTGAACAAAGAATAATAAATTAGAAAAGTACAAACATAGTAATGTTTTCTTCTATTCTCGTCTAATAATTGAACCTAACTCTAACTGTTTTGTCGGTAAATAAGTTTAAGTTATTTATTATTTATCAACTTACTTGAAGTATTGAATAAATAAAAATAAACATATTTCACTATTATATCCACATATTAATTATATTATTAGCTAGGACATAATCTATTTACAAGTGAACTATTGAATGATCATATAACAATATTATTAAAGAAATTTAGTTGGATCTGGGTCAAATTTGTTCATAAATATATATGAACGAGCCAATCATTCTTATGCTCAGGTTGGGCTCGTTTTAGTAATCGAACCTAAAATTATATTAAATTTTTGTTCAAGCTTGAATCGTTTGATCAGTAAAAACAAGTCAAATCAAGATGTTATGGACCCCACTCATAAGTTATTCATCGATTTTACTGTTCATTTACACCCTTACTTGCAAAGATAATATACACATTATAAATTATTTTCATTCCGTCGCAAAAAAAAATTCGACAAAAAAATTCCAACATTAAGCAAAACTAGTGAGGAAGGGAAGAAGTGATGCTACCTGAGTATTATATCTTAGGCCCTCTCAGGTAATGGCATAGGAAAAATTAAGTTTTCTTAAATTTAGACAAGTTATTCTTATTTTTTATTTTAAAAATTATTTAAATTAAGGTGGAATAATTTATTCTATCTTTTGATTAGAAGGAACTATTCCAAGAAAATTCAAATTAGGGATGAAAATTTTTTTTCCACCTTATCAAATTATATTTTTATTTTTTTCTCCGAGTTAAATCTCCTTATTCCACCCATATTTCGCTATCGAAGAATTCCTAAATGGATCACCTACCTTATAAGATTTAATGATATGAAATTTAAGGGAGGGAGAAGCGTCGTCAACATACAAGTGACCCTACAGTTCTAAAAATTTTGATGGATCCAAATAGTTTTCTACCTTTTCAACATGGCACTTCGAGAAATCACTGTTTATTATTGAGTTTGAATTGAACCGTCAATCCTGAATGCCTCAACACCAAGTCAATGGGTGAAGAGATCTAATCGTATAACAATCAAACACCACCAAACTCAACCCCCCACCCAACACCCCCCCCCCCCACCAAAAAACAAATTTCATTAAGTTGGCACGAGTGGGTGGAGGAGGTGGTGCTGGAATCCTACTATGGGGTGGGGCCCTCAAAGGAATCTATGATCAACTCTGAATCTAGATAGCGACGAATATGACTGGGTTCGGAGAAATTAAACCTTTGAAAGAACAGGCATAAATCTTGTTCCCATGCCTTTGTGTGTAGAGTATGGTTTAAATATTCTGGAGCTGGTGGATTGACATACAATTATCTTCTGATGAACAAAATATCATCTAATATTTCTTTTTGAATCAGAAGGCCTAAAATGTCACCTTCGAGAGTTGTCCATTTAAGATTATTACTAAGGCAACTTACCCTTCTTGCAAATGTGATGAGCAAATCAATTGTTGGGTATTCGCCTTGTATCAAACTTCTGTAAGGAAAAAATATTATGATGTTTTGACAAAAATGTAATCTTTGTCGAAGAGTTCGGAGGGGCATTTCTTCCACGAAACTTGTGATTGAGCTTGTGGCCTTATTATTTTTATTTGGGGTTTTAGCTCTCGAGTAAAGACATCAAGAAGATAATGATCTTTTCCTGAAATTTTATCGATAGAGAATGAATATTGAGCTAGAATAAACTACCACCGTGCATAGCTCCTAAGTTTAGCATTGTTTGACAGTTTTCTCTTAAGGAATAACCCTAGAGTAGAGGAATATGTTCTCAAGATAAAAGTTTCCCTCATTAGATAAGTATGGAACTTTTGCACTCATTTTACTGCTACTAAAATTTCTTTTCTCCAGGCCAATAATTTAACTCGTGTTTCTTAAACTGACCACTCTGGTAAGCACAAATATGTTCTTTCATGTCTTGTTTGTGTAGTAGCACAGTAGACCATGTGTCCTCGGAAGCATCAGTGGAAAGAACATAGGGTCCATTATAGGCTGGACTCAGTGGCAGAAGGTGCTGACATTCTTCCTGTAATTGAATCACATCTTGAGAAGCTGTGGAAGTCCATTTGAAAGGCTTGACTCTCATGGCTCTTCGTATATGGGGAGTCTTCTCAAAAAACTTGGGTATAAAGTTTTTAAGATAATTTACGCACCACGTGAATCTTTGACATTGTTATAAATTTGTTAGTTGCAAAGGGAACTTTGATAGTTTCTCTAAGGGGTGTTTCTGCATAGTGATGTGACCCTTTTTGTATTGTTAGACTCAGAAATTCAACCTTTTCAACATCTATTTGGAATTTATTGGTTGTTGTTGAAAGCCCAATGTCATGTAACTATATGATCTCCATAAATCTCTGCAGATGCTGCAAGTGTTCCTGCATAGAATTGAAGAATACTAGGAAATCATCGATATAGTTAGCAATAAAATCCGCATATGATTTGAAAATTTCATCTATACGCCATTGAAATTGGGATGGGATATTTTTAAGTCCGAAAGGAAGTACTAGCCATTCATAAAGACCGTAAGGAGATGAAATGTTGTTTCATGTATGTCTTCTCCAGCGATCTTTCTCTGATGATAACTATTTACAGTCGAATTTTGATAATATTAACTTTCGGGCTACTCGTTGTATACTAGCTTCACTTCTCCCCTGGGATCAACCAGTTTATTTACAATTTTACCATCCCTGCCATGTTTAATTATTCACCTTTAGAACTTATTTGATTTTCTACTCGATACTGTTCTCTGAAACAGTTTATATAAAAATAACTAATTGTAAAATGTATTACTCCCATGTAAATATGCCAACTGCCATTTACCAATCAGCGAGAAGTAACTACTCATGAATCATTAAGCCATCTTTGATAATCGACTGGAATAAGCGGCAAGGACTCATCCTTCGAATAACTCATTCGATCGAGACACCGTTATTCGATCAAGACACCCGTTGACTTCATAGGAAATCGGGTTAACCTACACTTGCTAAAGTCAATTATTACGAGAATCGACGAACAAAGATGAGCACTAGGAGGGCACCGACGAATACGCTGCCATACCCAATTATCAACCAGAGCCTTAATATGTTATGAGTCACTATTTTTTTAATTCAATAAACTCACAAATTGTGTGTATGTTTGAAATTAAGATCATACACTTATATTAAATGGATAAAAATACCCTTAAATCAAATTATACAATTAAATTTAATTTTCAAAAAATAAATATAAACTAAACTAAAATTTTTAATATGATCTAATTTAAACACAAATGAAAGTTTTAAAATTTCAACGAAAATCAAATCTACCGATTTAACTTAGATTTAGAGTTGAACCCTAACAATAGTCGTCAACCCTAATTTTAATGCAGCCAGCTGACCGGACAACAATGAAAGAAGCTCCCTCCATCGGTATCTTGCATTGCCTCTCTACATCTCCTCCCACTTAATGTCATGTGCTTAACTTGCTCCCACTCTATCACTGACAATCTTTTGGGCCATTTGAGAGCCAACTTCTACACCAAAGATCTTCGTTAAAATTTAGACATAATCTCTGAGTAATAATCTTGTATTGATTAAATAAATTATTATTCATATACTTATGACGCTCGACCTCTGTATCTCAACATTATAATTTTATGAATTCAACGTGATATCAGACCAAATAACCTAACTCTTCTTACCCCACCTTCATCCAAGTAATATCTACAGCCCATCTTGACCGTAAAAAAAAAATTAGAATTTGAACATAATCCTTAGACAATAATCTCATATTGGTTAAATAAATTATAATTCATGTGCTTATGACCCTGAACCCTTATATCTCACCACCGTGATTTTATGGATTCCTAACATTTAAATCTGTCCATATTTTTTATTAAAAAAACACAACAAAACAGGCTGCTTAATTCCTAAATACTCCACGGCAGATGACCACAGATGTTGGATGCCATGAGCTCCCATGTATCCATTACATAACATGGTGATAATATGGCGTCCCCTCTTCAATAATATGAACATTAATTACTCTGAGAACAACCGCCAAAGCACAAAAGAAAAATCTAAATTTCTCAATGGCCAGTAAAGTAAAAGTTTCCCTGAGACTACAAAGTTGGCAAGAATAATTCGACCAACATCCGTTTTTGCACGGTCCTGAACTTGCGGATCATAATTTCAAATTGGGAGTAAGAGGAGTCATATATAACATGTTCTTCGGCATTCCTTCTAAGCTATCACAAAAGAAATTAACCTGCGGAGACAGCACCCAGGAGAGGGTTCTTGACCTACCCATTTGATAGGGGGCTTGCGTGCATGGTATGGGCAACCAAATGCTGCAATACGAGAAGTTTCACTGCACCTACTTCATGCTAACATATATAATATCACTGCACTTGAGATTGAGATCCTAACTTGATGAGGAAGATGTTGCAGATCACATACAACAGAACGTGACAATCACATGATCCTCACATTAATCAAGCTGCGAAGTGAAGATATATATACTGGGAATTCAAGCGGCCAGAAACATGAACTAGAGGTGAGAATGTTCAGCGGATTGACCTTCCAGGTGAGAGTAACAATAATGATCACGTTTAGAAGTCGGTGCAGCATGAACGTGATAAAGAAAATCCATACATACAGGGCACTGGGATGTCATCCAATATTATGAAGGAAAATCTAAACCAGATATTAAGCATATGATAGAACCCAGTTTGTTTCTTTAGCTGTAAGAGAGAAACATGAATGAAACCACTATTTGCACGTACAGTAGATGCTGAAGGCACGTACAATTTTCACATGGGATGTGTTGTGGCTAAAGTAACAAGGATCCTGGGAAAACAGACGTGGTGTTTCTTAATTCAAAACCACAACCACGCGATTCAATCTCAAACTTTCAATTAACAACATTAGATATTCTTCAATGTCATAAATTTATCGGCACACGAAAAATCATTCGAATCTGATATCAAAAACTAATATATTACATGACATCAAAAATTATACTGTCTAAGCAGTTCCTTCTATGCCCACCGATTCACGAGAAATATGATTTGTATTGACAAGTAATTTCATGATAGCAGAGAAAATTTAAGAGTGTGAACTGAAAATTTGAGATTGAATTGTGTAATTTTGAATTAGATGGCACAGTTCTTATTTTGCCGCCACCGGTGGCAATGGAACCCACCTCATTTTATTCGCGTATTTGCTTGTTTGGACATGAACAACTAGAAAATCGACAATTTACAATGGGCACAGCATTTTGATGGCTTTATCTAAGAGTTTAAGTTAGAAGCAAAAGAACATAAGGATTAATCTAGAATTAAAGTTCAAGGTTTTAATTATAACAAAAATGTAGAGCAACAATGCTTAGATAAGAGACAAAGTTGGATGTACTTTTTGTTGCATCACTAAACTGTACAGAATAAGGACTATAAGTCATCAACAACATAACAAGCTCTTAGTAACCAAGTGATTGACATTGTGTAAAATTTACTGGAACATTGCAAGTACATATAGCATGTCAGCTCAAACTATTTTATAAGCTCTTGGTGGATTAACTTCCTGCATTCTCTATTCATAATTAGCAGTTCTTATTAATTACAAATATATATATATATATATAGAAGAAATATTGAACATCAGAGAGCGAGGTTGGCAGTCGCCAATTACGAGGTAGCATAGTTAAGCCAGTTACTGTACCTCTACATTGATAATCTTCCACATAAAAGAACAGATTTATAGTCAACCACTATCTTTCCTAGCAAAAAGTTTCAAAGCTGGTGACCCTGCAGATGGTATAGAAGATACCATGCACGTACAAGCATTGATCTATGTGCTACACTATTTCTAAAAATCTGAAACCAACCTCTCAGCATCCTATATCATATTATGTTATCCCCTGCAAACACAATGGTAAGGTATAGAAATTTCTTGGGGCCTGGAAATACACACATGAAGGTTGCTGATAGCTATATAGCATCTATGTAACACACAGTACACCTTTTTTATAGAGCAAAAGGAGAGACAAAAACAACCCAACAAAAAAGGATAAAGTGAACAGCATGCTATTTGTCATCCTCCTAATAAAGAGAAGATTCACAAATTATTTAGCCCCTTGAGAAGCTACAAGCCCTAGGCATGGAAACTAAAGGCATCTGCCCTAGTCCTTGAACTGATGGATATGCAATCACTTTGCCTGCCACTTTTCAAAATTTTGTGTTGTTTTGCTCTTTAGGAAATGTAGAGCAGCAGAAGTCCTTACCTTCCCATTTGGAAGAAATATATATAAAGTGTGAGTCTACCCTTCCTGAAGGAGACAGAAGGGCAAGATTATAAGTTGTGACCATGACACCTGGATTTCCAGTGGACACTTCACTTCAATAACTAAAGCCATACCTGTTACCTTCTGGATATTTCGGGGTATGATGTTAGACAACTCGTTGATAAGAGGACAGTAATCTACAAACAAGGACAGTAATCTATAAACATCATTACTTGCATATATATAAAGAATCCATTGGCATGCATCGATATGATTACATATCCTGTACGGATAGCAAGCTGGTATCTGGTTAAAGTGCAGGAGGAAGACAGACCATATGTTGCAGCATCTGCGTGCTCACATGTCTCAGCAACCAATATATTATTCATGGCAACCCAGCAGAAAATTTCTGAATACACAGAGAAACGAACGTAGTAGGATCCATTTTTTTCTTATTCACATGCACATTTCTATGTGCTCCTAGGGATAATTCTCTTGACATGCATCCGGCACCTGCTTGATTAGGATCTTTGGGTTTCCACCGATGGATTTTACACTTTATTTAAAAATACTCACCTCTGAACACGGCTAAGAGCTACCACAACGTGAGTGATATGTGAAATAGAGTTCTAGCAATGTAACATTCGGAAGAAGTCGAGAAAAGAAAAGGCTTTTAATTAGCCATTTGTCTTCCTCTTAACTTCCTACCTTAACGCCCGAGGAAGCATGCACACCACCCCACCCCACCCCACCCGGTATATCTTCTCCATGTTCTCACCATATCTATGAAGGATCATTACCAGGCAATCCTCACAAAGCATCCTAGGTATATAGAGAAAACGGAGGGGAAGAACATCAGCCACACAGAAGAGTACATCGGCTCCCCATACGTGTATATATAGATATATAGATATATATATCTTCTACGCCCGTAGCCGTTTACAGAAAAATAAACATGAGCTCCCAAAGGCAATCAACCACAAAAGAATAAGAACCAGCTGAATGCAGAATGATATCTATCCTACCTCTCGTCGTGATGTAAAATTGAAAACCTTCCTTTGTCTGTCTTCTGGTGTTCGCGAGAAAATACCCGCCAGAGAGCATCGAAACTGAACTAAAAACAAGCATGCATCAACCACATAACAGATGCTCACCTTCACACAGGGTGCAGTAGAACTGCACTACATGAGATCTTTCTTGACATCAAAACCGCCTCTTGTTTCTATTACTTCACAGATGACAAAAGCAAAGGTTTCGTGCCACACACAGTGCTTTCCAAAACACGGGCACATCACACATCTATCTATCCATCTGTCCCTCTAGCTATCCACACGCCTTTTAAATCTCCAACTAATTAAACCACAACACACCAAAACAACCAAACCCGCGTCTACGATGACCGGAACAAGGTAACATATCGTCTGAAGAGGAGAGAGGAGGGGAGAAGCGGCAAAGAAGGACAACAAATTAAGGGAGAAGAAAACAGTGGGAGATGGATGGTGTGAGATAACTGCGGTGATGGGTTTTTCCTTTATGAAGAAAAGGATCGGACCAGGACGCTTGATTCCCCGAAGAAGGATAAGCATCAAGGGGAGAGAGTGTAGGAGGATGCTCTTATTCTGACATGGGTTTTTTTCAGACAGACCAAGGCACCAACCTTTCCCTCCCCTCTCTTCTGCTCCTCCGCCTCCTTATCCGTTGTCTGCTCCGTGGTCTCCTTCCACTCCCGGGGGCCCCTCCTCGTCGTCGCCTTCTTCGTCGTCTTCCTCTCTTTCTTGCCGTTCGTCTTCTTCCAGGGAGGAGCCGGTGCAGACGGGAGTGTAATGATGAAGGGCGTTCACGGGGAGGCGCTGTGGTGGTGCAGGTCGTGGTGGTGATGATGGTGGTGGGAAGCGGGAGGTCATGATGGTGGATGCCCGGAGGGACATTGACGGGAGGTGGCCAGGTGGGTGTGGGAGAAATCCCAAGGCGAGAGGTACTGCCACTGCAGCTGATATGTGTGCGGGCAATCTAATCGAGGTGGAGACTCTCACATGGGGGAATGATCACACTATATAAAAACCCTCTTGACAGTTGACAGCACCTCTTCTCTTCCTCTGCTGGGTGCTGAAATCCAAACAAAATATTTTTTTTAATTCTAACAAAGTTTCAAAGTTCCAAAGTTTACAGCACAGATCGAGTTGTAGAGAGGGAGAGAGAGAGAGAGGAAGAGAAACCTGAGGTTGGGCTTTCCTTCACTTGTCGAAGAGATCCACACAAATTAAGCTCAAGTCTTGGTCATCGTCTAGGTTTTTGAAGAGAGAGAACTGGGTTGGGTTTTCTTCTGATGAGCATAAAGCCAAATTCTTCTTTATCTTCTGGGATTGGAGAGGAAGAGAGATAAAAGAGAGAGAGAGGGGGACAGGGAATGGGTTGTTATTAGCTATGTTTCAAGCTGAGATGACCTGCAAGATATATTATTGTATCCAGCAAAAGAACAGACAATCCAGGGTTAATAACTTTTAATTGTGAGTGAGAGGGAGCTTTCAATCAATTCTCCAAACTCTGCAACTAATTTGGCAGGGAAGAGCTGATGGGAAGGGTGGCACTGCTAGAGTTAATGATGACTGGTAAGATCTAGGGAGTAAGTAGAGGGTCTAGGGCAGACAAGATACGCCATTATTGTGTTTGTACAGGGCGTTTGTACAGTGTACGGGAGGTAGAAGCAGTTTACTAAAAACCGAAGTGGCCATCCGGCTCCTGTTTGAAACGGGTTTTGAGTGTGAAAAGTTTTTGAGAGAAAATTATCTTTAAATAGTTTTTAGATATTTTGAGTTATCTTATTTTTATTTTTTTAATATTAAAATTCACATAAGATAAAAATTGATGAGATATTGAAAAATATTTTTTTAAAATAAAAATTTTAATAATTAGAAATCTTAAAATCTCTCAGTAACGTCTGTTTCAAACGCTGTCCGAAATTCACTGAAATTATAGTGCATTTGGCCGTCTGATTGCCTATTCTTTCTGAAGCCCGAACGGATCGGAGGGCTCAGAGTGTTTTGGAAGCTTTACTTCATGCACACGTCACCAAATCATCATCATTTGCCCAAACATTTGATAAAAAAGTTGGGAAGTATCAATTTACTTTATTAAAAAAGGTCAAGCATTTAGAAAAGTTTTAATTATATAATATTAACTATGTTCCAAAGTTAATGATTTTAAGTACTCCTGACATTAATAATGCATATCTTGGCTAAAAATTTTCAAATCAGTCCGATACCGATCTTGACGATAAGTAATCGGTACATAATTTATTTATTTTAATATTATACATATTATTATATATTAAATATAATTTTATAAATAATTTAATTACCAATAAGTCACACATAATATTTAGTTATATTTTATAATAATATATATTAATTTATTAAATAATTTTTTATTCTTGATATCTTCTAAAATGATACGATCGATAAAAAATCGATACGACGATACGACTGAATCGACAAACCTTAATCTAGGGATGGAAAGATGTCTCACTTCTTGTCATGTTATTTTCCATTTATTAAGGACATCAAACTAATTAAGTTTAAAGTCTCGACTCAGCCATTGGATCTAAAGACTATACATTTGAGATAGAAAACGGTAAATGAATAACAAATATGACAATGTAATATTCCTAATAGTTTATATGAATGAAGTGAAATATTTTCTCAAACAAATGTTTAAAAATCCTGTAAATTCTTAACTAGAAATGGACTTGGGAGTGTTTATTAATGTAGATGGTGATAAGGGGGAGGATGAGACAATTTTGAGACATTATTCATTAGCCCAAAATGATTCAAGTGAACTGTTGCTTGCCTCGTGCATTTTGAATGGCAGATGCATGGCTTCAATTATTGCCGCAACACCCAATGGAGAAACAAAAATGGTTAAATTTTTATTTTTTTTCCAAATTAAGAAGCATCATAAAGAAGCACATTATCTTCTTTGAAACTAAAAGACTTCTAATTTTTTTTCCAAAAAACAAAAACCTTTAAATCAGATTTTTTAGTTCGAAACTAAACTAACAAGTAATTAGTGAATTTTCAAGGTCTATCATCTTCCTCAAAAATAATTTGCTGGAAAATGTATGAAGCTCCGATGATACTTCTGAGTTCTGACTAAACGTTACAATGGATGTGCTCTAATTGCATTATGGACGTTTTGAAATGCCCAATTCTTAGATTTAAAGGGCAAGGCAAAGCTAATGTAGTAGCATAATAGGAGACATCATATTACTTCACATATGTATATATATATATATATATATATATTCGTCATATTTATCAAAAATTTTGTGAATTATCTGATCATATATCTCCCATTGAGAATAACTTGAACACATCATTTTGCAATGGACATGTTCATGTGAGAGGCTCACGGGGTTATTTCTTTGAAATCCTCACCACCCTCATAATACTCTTCAAATGGGCCAAATATAGAGATTGTGGCGTGTAGTGAGAGAGGTAAGAAGAGAGAAAAAAATCTTTTATTGAATATAAAAAAAGTTATAATCCAATCGTTTTTTTTTCTTTCAAAAGTGGCCCAAATATAAGAACAATTTACCAATTTTTATTGAATATAATAAAAAATTATAAATGAAAACATGATATGATACGATGACATCCTCCGTAAAAATTCTTCGATTAATTAAAAAACTTTTAAAGCACGAGATCTACTTCCCCAACAACTCCAGAGACTTCCCATGCGAGTGAAGCCATACCGCTGGCATATCAAAGGGGTCACCTTTTTCCCCATCCGTCCTGCGAAATGAATGCCGCTTTCCCACCAACATGAACAAGGTAACAAAGGAGAGGAAGACACAAACTCTCTCTCTCTCTCTCTCTCTCTGTGTGAAGGTGACAAAGGAGAGGAACGCTGTCTCTGTCTCTCTCTAACATCGACAAGGTAATGGAAGGTGTGAAACTCACGCGCTGTGTATTCTAATAACGTGACCTAGGAGAGGAACGCTGTCTCTGTCTCTGTCTCTGTCTCTCTCTAACATCGACAAGGCAATGGAAGGTGAGAAACACGCTCCCTCTCTCTCTCTCTCTCCTCTTTAAACGATGCCATCACTTAAAAACTCTCGCAAGTCAGATGACTGTTAACCCAGCGGGTGCTATCATTCTGTGCTCAGAGGAAGGCAGGCCCCCTGCTTTCTCCCCCGCATTGCGGTGCCCATCTTCCGGTGAAAGAAGACTTCATTTCTGCCTGGCAACACTGTCGCAGCTGAACGCATGCACTGTGCAGACAAGAAAGATGGAGAGTCACAGAGAGAGAGAGAGAGAGAGAGACGTGTGCGTGCAGAGAATGTGATGCCGTGAGGATTAAATACGCGGGGAGAAGGCAAGCAGCACCCCCCCTTCCACATTGTTGTTTGCTGCGCAGGGAATGGGCGGGGGGAGGGAGGGACCATTCCCTTTCCACCTCTCCCTTCCTCCTCCTCCTGCTTTTAGGGGGGGTTCCTTCGCTTTTGAGCAGTGCAGAGGGTGAAGTGAAGTAATGGGTGGGGGTGTCGCTGCATGCACTCACGCTGTGAAGGGCCTGCCGGACAAACACTGGGGAAGGGAGGGGGGAGAGAGAGACGGGGGTGATAAAAGGCTTCTGGAAGGTAGAATGTTGGCGTTCCCTTTGCCTTCGCTTCTCCCTTTTGACAAAGAGGCTTTGATCTTATTAGTTTTTGAAATATATGCTAACGCATCTTCGGCAAGTTGCTTGTAATTACTTGGTGTTATCATTCTCCGTTTGTTAAGTTTGAATCATGGTTTGTCGAACTTTGTCCGATTAATTACCTTAACTCGAGTGATTATCTCGATGAATCCGATACGAGATCTACTTAGAATTATATCAGTATCTATAAATTATTTAGATGATAATATAATATTTAAAAATAAATATATTTTTTAAAAATTAAAAAGTGTAATAACCCTATTGTGATATAACACTAGTCATGGATCTTACATATACGGAGAGCATTAAATTGTATTATCAACTTTATTTTGTTTATTAATTATTTAATGATAACATTATAACATTCAATAATTAATTAAAAATAAAAAATAGGCTAAATAATGTCCACATTCCTTACAATGATGAAATAATAATCTAACGACCTAAAATATAGGGCAACCAGTCATAACATTACAGTAAATTTTTATTTTATGAAAAAAACTAACTAAAGATCTCAACCATGGATCATAGAGGGCTCGATAGCGACCCTTAGTTTGAATTTGATAATCTCGCATCGGTAGAAAATCTGCGGAGGCTGTGTTCTTGTCATCGTTGACAATGCTTCTGATCAGAGCTAAGTTTCGTTATCTCAATCATAAATGTTTACTCGTTTCTTGCAAAATTACAAGAAGTTCATCGCTAGTACATGGATATAAAAGTATGTTTTAATTTTGAGCAACATTTGAAATCTTTCTTAGACTATTCTTCATTTTTATTTTCTTTGTATTTGTTGATAAAATCATAGTAATCCATATTATCTAACATGGGTTAGACATTTGTGTGCATAGCGAAAGTAATAGACTCACTTAGCGTCGTTGAGGTGGAGAATAAGTTATTTAAAATTCATGTCTCAAGATCGACGAAAGTGAAACCCTTTCTTAGAAGATCAAGTTGGGATGACCATGAGAAGTCGACTCACTTACGAAAACAATGAGCAGCGGCCTTCTCTCTCTAAGGCACTGCGAACTTCTTCCCACGTTCCTTCTTGAAACAACTAGTAGAAGGAAGGAAGATAGAGAAGGGAGTGAGAGAGAGAGAGGGGTTGGCTCTCTCTCATAGACGGGCAAGGCATGGTCGGTTGCAGGCCTACCTTCCTCTTCCTCTCTCTCTCTCTCTCTCTCTCTCTCTCTCTCTCTCTCTCACACACACACACACACACACACACACACACACAGGGTAGGAGGAGGAGTAGCGCCCTACTCCTTCCTCCGGCAAGTCTAGCCTTGGTGGCTGGTGGAAACATAGCAGCGGCTGCGGCAGCAGTAGGGATGCCGGTGATAGCCAGCAGGGAAGTAGCCGCATCGGCGGCAATCCCAGCGGCAGGAGCAACAACAATAGTGACGCCGACGAGTGGCGGCGTGAGTAGGGCAGCGAGTGCCCCCGACGGCGAGCAACGGCAAGGCAAGGGCCTAGTAGTAGAGACACCGACGAGCGTTGGCAGTTTTGCAAGTAGGGGGCCATGTAAGGATCGCAAGGGGACTAGATATGATATGAGAGACATGAGAATGCAGCGGAATTTAAAATTTTTCTTCTCTTAAATCCCCACGGCCCTTGATCCGTTTCTACCAAACTAAGCAACAGAAGATCAGATCTTCACCTAGCGCGGAGTCGGATCCGCGACCGAGGGTTGATTCTTACTGAGCGACGCCGCTCGCCGCGCAGGTGCCCGGCCTCCAGCGGTATCCACGCGGTTTGTAGGTTGAGGGATCGTCCTCGTCTCGTCTCTCAGCGGTTGCTCTCTCGCTCGACTCCTCGTCCCAGGCACTCGGAGCGGCTGTAGACACGCCATTCCTGACGTCTCCTGAGAAAGTCTCATATTACTATACGACGCCCCGCGATGACTTACGCATTTTGAATCACTCGAGTGCTTCCTTTTCTCGGGTCTTCTTCTGCCTTTTTCGGCATCCGGAATCATCTCGTCACGACATTCGGACGGCATCAACACCAGTCAGACGCATCAAGAGGTTCCGGAACCAAGAAGGGTGTCTGTCGGGCGCCCGCCGACGCCTGATCTAAGGACCCGGGTGGGTCTTAATGGGGGCGTCCAGGCCCCTGGACGCCCCCATTATTTTAATTTATTTTATTTCTTTTCTCAGGGCCCAAAACTAATTAAAAAAAACACACACACACACACACATATATATATATATATATATATATATATATATATTAATGGAGGCGTCCAGGCCCCTGGACGCCTCCACAAAAATAATAATAAAAAAATATATTTGTAAAATGCCAGTTGGCATAAAAATATAAATAAAAAAATATATATATTAATGGAGGCGTCCAGACCCCTGGACGCCTCCATAAAAACAAATAAAAAAATCAAAATGCCAGCCCTGGTATAAAAGACAAAAAAAAATAAAAATAATATATTTATGGAGGCGTCCAGGCCCCTGGACGCCTCCATCAAATCCCTCACGGGCGCCGGCCACCGAACGACGGTTTGTCGTGTGTGAAAAAATCTAAATATAGAGACGTCCGGTCAGCTGGACGCGCCCATTTCTGAATCACGAGGCGCCGCTCACAAAACCACGCGTTGTGCCAAACCGCGTGCGGCCGTCGTCGGTTTTCGGTGGACCTGCTTGAGGCGTCCGGGACCCTGGACGCCTCCACAAAAGTATTCCAAAAAAATAATAAAAATAGAATAAAATATTATTTCGGCCCTGATGGAGGTGTCCAGGGTCCTGGACGCCTCCACCCTCCGGAGCCCTATAAATAGAGGCCCACCCCCTCAGTTCTGGAGAGCTCAGAAGTGATCCGATAGGCTGCCGGAGCCCAGAGGCTACGGAGTCATTTTCTAACCCGTGGGTTCTTTTGTAGGTGGAGGTTCTGCCGGCTTCTCGGGTGCTCACGCTCGCGAGAGGAAGGTCGTCTTCATCCACCGCGCTTCCACGTCGTCCCCACGCTGCCGGAGCTCCGCCGGATTTCACCCTCGGCTCATCCAATAAGCCTTTTCTTCCCCTTTTTCTTCGTAGTTCTTTTGCATTCATCATCTCGCATCCTCTATCCCCCTTCATAAGGGCGCCTCTTCTTTTATACTTCTTGCATCCATCATCTCATTTTCCTCCTACTCGAGTCCGAGAGGGGTTTAAAAGATAACACCAACCAGGTGTGTGTCTTGCCATCATTTCGTTATTTTTATCGCAAGGATTTGAATACTACACCTCCATCTTTCTAATCCACTTGTCATTTGTTTGTCGTTGTTTTGCAAGGGTAGCCGAGGAAAGCCCTCTCCGTCGGCCGGCCGGAGGGAGAGGAAGAAGCAACCCGCCATCTCCCGCTCTTGAGGTAGGCGCGATCACTTTCTTATTTTGGGGTCTTTCGGCCCCTGGCGATCACATCTTATTTTCGAGGCCGCGGCGAGTCACTTCCCCAATGGCCGTTTAAATTTCCGTTCTTATATTCTCTTTATACTCTGTTATATTCTGCTCATATTCTCGAGGCCGCGGCGAGTCACTTCCCCAATGGCCGTTTAAATTCCCGTTTTTATATGTTATATTCTTATCTATTCGTGTTCTCGAGGCCGCGGCGAGTCACTTCCCCAATGGCCGTTTAAATTCACGTTCTTATACGTTATATTCTTATCTGTTTGTGTTCTCGAGGCCGCGGCGAGTCACTTCCCCAATGGCCGTTTAAATTCCCGCTCTTTGTATTCTCTCTATATTCTGTCATCTTATTATCTGCTCATATTCTCGAGGCCGCGGCGAGTCACTTCCCCAATGGCCGTTTCAATTCTTGTTATTTAATTTTTGCACCATTCCCGTCCCCCCGAGGCCGCGGCGAGTCACTTCCCGCTATGGCCGTTTAAACCCCATATTTTGCTATATCACACTTGTCCCGCTCGCCCCGCCGGAGCAATCTCCCGTGGTGGCCCCTTCTCTCTCTTCTCTTATTTCTGTGTTGCAGCAAACAAACACCAAAAGAAAGAAAAGAGGAGCCCGCGCGCGCTCCGCGTCCTCTCCGCTCTTCCCCGAACCGCGTGACGTCGCTCACAGATTGGCGATCACGGTGGGACCTCTACTGCTTCCTTTCGGCTACCCTTGCAAGTTCGGCACCACCCGTGCCTCTCCACCTTCGCGCCCGCGCGCGCCCCCGTTGTGCTCACGGCAGCACCGTCAGTTTTGATTGGTTCTTTGTTTATTATATGTCTGTTATTTCTGTTGTTTTCCCACTCCATATATCTGTCAGCATTCCATTGCATACATCCATTCCTCTTTTCTATCCTTTTTTTCATTTTTTGAGGATCACCCTTTCCCGGTGAAGGAAGGACTCTCCGTTTGGGAATTCCTCTCAACGGACTAGAATCTCCTACACTGGGACCTCCGTAAGTCCCCGACATCGAAGAATCTCCTCTTCGTTCACTGGGCTGGTTGTACCATTGAAGTTCCCCGGAGTTAGTCATTTCATTCGTGGTGAGACGAGAGACCCTAGCTGACACGGCGGTGAAACAAAAACAAACTAGGGTCCCCATTTTGTGTGAACTTCGGATCTCGCTAAAAATACAAAAAAAATCATCAAAATCAAAACACAAAAAAGGGCGTAAAGGCATCCACTTGTTTGATAATCTCTGCTACCTACTTGCTAGTGTATGTTTTTGCGTTCTGGGAAAACTGTGAGCATGTCTCACGAGTCTTTTGAGGAGAACCACCCTAGCCGTGGTTTGTCAGCCGACCCGCGAGTCTATGCTATGGACTCGGGTCCTTCTCATGACCCCTCGCATGAGGTGCAGGTTATTGCCGGGGACACGTCCCCGCCACAGGATATCACTTCCTTACTGGGCGTCCTCGCCAACACGGAGCTTACCTCTGAACAGCTCCGGGCCTTCCAGGCCATTCTAAAGGGAAATCTGTTTCCCCCACGCCCCAGGAGTCAACTCCGGCCATCGCACCTCTCCAAGAGTCCGTGCAGGCCATTCCATCTCCCTCATTGGCGCAAGCCATCCAGTCTCCCTCGCTTCAAGGACAAGCGAGCCAACAACCACCCTCATTCCAGTTCCCATCACAATCTCAAACTCCCGTTGTTCCCCAGACACCGCTTCAGCCGGGGCCAACTGTCGGCGGTCCGACAGCTCCCTCTCATTCTGGGTTCCCCCCTCAAGTCTCCGGGAGACAGTTTCTCCCCCAGTGGCAAGTGCCACCTTCACCCCCAGAGGAGCTCGCCCAATCGCTCCTCAATAGGTTCAACCGCATGGACGAGCAGTTTCAAAATCTGAGAAGGATGGTGGACGTGAAAGCCACCCCGGAGGTTGCTTTGCCAATCCTTCCCGTCATTCATCTTCCTCCCTCCGAAATGCCCACGTACCGCAGATACAATGGTACCGGCAACCCCTTCATTCATCTCAAGGATTTCATGTATGAGTCCTCTTACTGGCAAAACGATCAGAGGTCCCTGGCATACCTCTTTCGGAGATCATTGGATGGTCCCGCGCTTGAGTGGTTCTATTCTCTGGAGCCCCGCGAGGCCGAGAATTTTGAAATAGTCCAGAGAAGGTTCTTGCAGAAATATAGGGATAGGGTCGGTCCCTCACTCTCCATTACCGACCTAGTGGCCGAAAAGATGAAACCCGACGAGGATTTTGTCCGATATGCTGATAGATGGAGGTCTCTGGCGGAAAGAATAAGGGATACCCTCTCCGAGCCCGAACAAGTGAAGATGATTGTGTCTAATGCAACCCCACAGTTCAGACATGTCCTGGCCATGAATAAACTTACTACAATGGAGGAACTCTATGAAAGGGCCCGGTACATCCAAACCCAGTTAAAAGACTCCCCCATCATGAACATGTTTGAGTCGCCGAAGCCCAAAGTGGTTAGAAAGACAGGCGCTGGTGTCCCGGGCGGAGCCACAGAAGGGGTCGTGACAAATGAGCAAGTCAGTGCGGTCAACAATGCCAACTATGCAGTCAACCCAAGGCCTCCACAAATGCCCCGACTTCCCCTTCAACCAGGTCCTTTCCCTCTTCGTCCTCCACCCCAAAATAATCCACCCCAGGATAATATGCCTCCATTACGCCAACCCCAGCAACAACAACCACAACCTCAGCAACAACAACCACCGCTTCAGTACAACCAAGTTCCACCCCCGGGGAACTATGGTCCCCAACAGCAACAAAGGAGGCCGCTCGGTCCCAAGAGAGCCTACTATCCACCATTGCCGGAAACCTTAGCAGACATTTTTAATGCCCTCATGGCATCAAACCAACTCGCCCTACCCAGAGAAAGGCCCGCGTGGCCCCCCAATGTTGATACCTCCAAATACTGCGTCTACCACAGGCAGCCGGGACACACAGTGGATTACTGCTTCCATTTCAAAGATTACATCCATGATATGAATGATGAACATCAAATAGATTGGGATGAGATGAGACGGTACGTCGCGGCTCTCAAGGCTAGGAGACCTCCTCAGAGGCCACAGCAGCAGTTACAACAGCAACAGCAACAGCAACCACAACAACAACAGCAGGCTCAGCAGGCCCCACAACAACAGCCCGACATGGGAATAATCCAGAATCCATTACCGGAGCACCAACAGCCCAATCATCAGGTTAACCCCATCTCCTCCTTCCCGGAAGTCGGGAGAGAGCAGGTGTGGCACCAGGAAAGTACCTCCATTCTTTCTACCTCCAACCCTATCGTCATGCAACCCCCTCACCTTGCCCGGGTAGCACCTCTCTCTCATCAACCCGCGTCAGTATCGCCTTCACCATTTCCACTACCATTACGCCCTCTCATCCGTACCCCGATCTCCTATCAACCGACACTCTCCACTACGCCTTCGCACCCTCTCATCTTCTCTCATTCCCCCACTTTACCATCCACCTCTACCACATTTACCCCTACGCCTTCTAAACCCCTTATCATCCGTCAACCATACATAACCCCGTCTTTCTCCACCACATCACCACTAATGCCTTCAAAACCACTCATCACCCACCATCCACCTCAAAACCCTTACCCGTTTCAAACCTTACCTCCACCTCCACCTTCCAAACCCCTTATCCTTCATAATCCGCGCGATATCCCCTCTACCTCCGCCATGCCTCCACCTAACAAACCCCTCATCAGAATCCCTGCTCCCGTCATCACCCCTGCTTCATCAACCATTCCTCCACTACTACCCCTCAAACCCCTGTTAAAACCCACTGCTACCCCCACAGAGGTACAAAAGCCGCAGGCAATGGTGCTCCGGAGTGGAAGGATTTTCCACAGGGTTTTCCCCCACAACAGTCAGAATCCCGAGCAATCTCAGCCAGAGAAGGATGATGCAGAACAACCAGAAAGAGCTATCCCTGGAACACAGTATGATCTATTGAAACACTTGGACAAGACACCTGCCCGGATCTCCATCCTAGAGCTACTTCAAAGATCCACATCCCACCAGGCGGCCTTGATGGAATATCTTCAAAAGGTCATGGTTAATGAAGACCTCCCCGTGGAGAAGATTTCGACCGTCCTGACCCCAACAGACACACAACCAGCCATCATGTTTCACAACTACGAGCTCGCTCCCAAGGAAGCTCGGAAATATGCATTGTGCATTTCAATAAAAATTAATGGGGTATCCATAAACCCGTGTCTTGTGGACACGGGTGCATCCATAAATGTGATCTCCATGAGCACTCTTCAGTTGTGTGGGGTCAACGAGGAACAAATAAGACCTTCCTCGATCACGGTCACGGCTTATGACAATAGCAAAAGGCCACCGCAGGGGATGATTATTCTGAAGGCAGAACTAGGCCCCATGTCAATTCCCACGGAATTCCATGTCCTCGACATGGACCCCACATTCAAGGCTATACTGGGTCGCCCTTACATCGAAGCCATGGACGCTGTGCCTTCCACCAACCATCAGTGCATGAAGTTTCCTTACAATGGGAGAATTATTAAAGTGGTCAGTACACCTGTCCTTCACACAGTGGATGCTATCAACACCTCTCTGCCTTCTGTTTGGCCGTCTCATCGGCCCATATTGTCACTGCTGGACGTACGTGATCCATCTCATGTTCCACTAGCACCAAAGGAGCCGGTCAGGGCAACCACAACATCATGTCTCCCTTTTCACTCCAAAGGTTGGGAGATTATGAGGAACATCGGCTATCAACAGGGAAAAGGTCTGGGCGCACAGTTACAGGGTATGCTCAAGCCGCCAAAAGAAATTAGGCCGAACCGTAGGTTTGGCCTAGGCTTCAAAGGACCGTTCAAGGCAGATTGGAAGCCCCTCACGTGGACTCTATCAAACCACTTCAACAGAGGGCCCGTTGTTCAGATGGGAGATCACCCACGAGAAGCATATGGGGGATCACATGCTGTATATTTGGCTGAAAAATGTCCGAGGATCACCAAAAGAGGCAAGATCAAAGATCCGGAATGCGAGTGGGACAAATGGTTCGACATACGGGACATTTCCGTTGCACTGGAAAGGATGTTCTCGTCTCCGCAGCTTGAAGGACCACCATTGATCTCCGAAATACCAGAGAATATTACCACTCTTGCCAAGGTTCCAAACTATCCTCGTCCTCGCCAGAAGGACTCTGTCATCGACGGATCTTCATCCGTCCTCAACATTGCCGTCGACGGCTCATTAGCCGCCATCCTCTCCATCCACTCGTCTCAGCCTTTGCTGATATCTTCTTCCTGGGCCAGACAATTGTCTGATGATCTTCCCAGGTCCCCTTCTTTGCTTACATACCTGCGCGGGCTTTTCAACCCGCGCCAGGTCTTCAACCATGATCTGCTCTATGAGCCTCACAATCCTCTAGCCATAACCCCTTTTCTCTCTCCTCCAATCTCTTTTCACTGCTTTGTCATTAAAAATGAAAACGAAAAAAAAACGTCAATTTTTAAACTCCCCAACAACACATCTTCGTTGAGGAAACCTCCTACATCTCCCACGGGTGCGTACCGCCTTGCGGACCACCCGTCCAAGGTCCGATGAGCGACCTTTTCTACCCCTCCTCTGAGGGGTCTTCTCCTGTACATTCTACACCATCCTCTTCATCTTCCTCTTCTTCTGTAAATATTGTCAGTCAATCTAGGAATGATAGGCCGAGGGTAGTACCTAGGAAGAAATCCAAGGGTAGGCAGATCCCTCGTCGATTCCTTCTAGATTTGGCCGCCAGGTGTCAGGCCCTTCTTGTCATCCCCAGTTGTTAGAAAATCCCATCCAGCTACCCGAAATAGAATGCGAGGGCGACTGTGCATCTGATGAAGGGTATGGAGTCTACGAGATCACGGATGAAGAATGCCCCACTGAAGATGAGGGTGAAGAATATGAGGATGCGGCGGGCGCATACGCTAGTGGAATGAGGAGATTCGACGAGCCGTCAACCGCCGTAGAAGAATCCACCAAAGAAGTCAACTTGGGAACTGAGGAAGACCCTAGGATCATCCTCATAAGTGACAACCTACCACCCTCTGAAGAAGAGGCATTAATTGAGGTTCTCAAGGAATATAAGGACACGTTTGCATGGAGCTACGAGGATATGCCGGGTCTGGATTCAACCTTGGTCGAACACCGTTTAACCCTAAAACCAGGGTCCATCTCGGTAAAACAAAGGTTAAGGCGTTTCCACCCTCAGATGGCTTTGAAAATGAAGGAAGAGGTCGATAAGCTCCACAAAGCCAGGTTCATTAGAGTCGTCCTTTATCCTCAATGGGTGGCGAACATTGTCCCGGTCATGAAAAAGATGGGAAAGTCAGGATTTGCATCGACTTCCGGGACCTTAACCGCGCGTGTCCAAAGGATGATTTTCCCTTACCTCACATTGATGTGCTGATTGATAACACGGCAGGCTACGAAACCCTCTCTTTCATGGATGGATTTTCAGGATACAATCAAATTCGTTTGGCAGAAGAGGATCAGGAAAAGACGTCATTCACTACCCCTTGGGGAACATATTGTTACGTGGTCATGCCGTTTGGGTTAAAGAATGCTGGAGCTACTTACCAAAGAGCGATGATGGCCATATTTCATGACATGATGCACATATATCTGGAAGTGTATGTGGATGACTTATTGGTGAAATCAAGGACCAGGATGGAACATCCAGAAGTTTTGGCTAAGGTCTTGCAAAGGTCAAGAGAGTTCCAATTGAAAATGAACCCGAAAAAGTGTGTGTTTGGTGTGTCGTCGGGTAAATTGCTGGGGTTCATTGTGAGTAAAAGAGGGATCGAGATAGATCCCGACAAAGCTAAGGCCATCAGGGATATGCCGCCTCCCAAGAATTTGAGGGAAGTCCGAGGTTTAATCGGGAGGTTGCAGTTTATTCGTCGGTTTGTGTCTCAACATTCACAAAGGTGTAGACCTCTCTACGAGTTGACCAAGCCAGGAGTAGAATTCCACTGGAATTCTAAATGTCAGAAAGCTTTTGAAGGGTTGAAGGAATATCTGGCTAGTCCACCCGTTCTCATTCCACCCAAACCAGAAAAACCTCTGATCCTTTACGTCTCAGTCTTGGATGACTCCGTGGGAGCCGTCCTCGCACAAGCTGATGAAGAAGGCAAGGAACGGGCAACCTATTACTTGTCCAAACTTCTCAATCCCTGTGAGCAGAAGTACACCGGCATGGAGAAAACCTGTGCTGCCCTCGTTTGGGTAGTGCAGAAATTGAAGCACTACTTCTTGGCTCACGAAGTCCACTTGATTGCTCGAATGAATCCTATCAAATTCCTTCTGGAGAAATCCGTCCTTACGGATAGGCTAGCACGCTGGCAAAGTTTTCTCTCTCAGTTCGACATCACCTACATCCAGCAAAAGGCGATTAAAGGCTATGCCATAGCCGAGCATCTCGCTCACCATCCTCTTCCCAAGTTCGATCCCGTCCAATCAGAGTTTCCAGATGAGGAACTAATGTCCGTCAACCAATCAGATGAGCCAATGTGGACGCTATATTTTGATGGAGCTCTGAATTCTCAAGGGAGAGGAATCGGCATCGCCCTCCTGTCGCCTGAAGGCCTCACATTCCCATTGGCATACCAGCTCAAATTTCAGTCACCAACAATATAGCCGAATATGAAGCTCTTCTAGCTGGCCTAGAACTCGCTCATTCTTTTCGTATCACTGAGTTGCGAGTCGTAGGTGATAGTCAACTCATCCTTCGCCAGGTGCTCACTAAGTATCGCACTCGCGATCCCAAACTCAAGCCATACCAAGAACTCACTGCTGCCTTTGCCAAACTGTTCGCCAAACTGATCTTTGTTCATGTCCCTCGTCATCAGAATATTCTCGCCGATGCCCTCGCCTCGTTGGCATCATCCATAAGGTTCCCTCTAGGAAGATGGTTTAAGTCCATTTCCATCTACAAACTTCACGCCCCTGCAATCGATGATGCTTCCTACGTAAATATCAAAGACAGGATAGCAAGGAAGATCCTGCAGGAAGATATCCTTGAAAGAGGGAAATCATGTTGGCAGAGGCCGAAGAAGAACTGGCTGATGAAGAGAAACCATGGTTCTATGAAATTGTCAAATACTGCCAAGATCAGTCTTATCCTGAAGGGGCCACCACAGAGGACAAGAAAGCCATAAGAAGGGTGGCTCAGAAATATACTTTGGTTGGAGGTCTACTCTATAGGAGGAGCCTTACTGGTATTCTGTTAAGATGTCTTGGTGACGATGAGGTTTGGAAATGTGTAGAAGAGACGCACTCGGGTGTGTGCGGTGGCCACGTGAATAGTCAGATGCTCGCCAAGAAGATCATTCGCAAGGCTTTTATTGGCCCACTATGGAAGAGATTGTGCTGTCTATGTCCGTAGGTGTGTCAAGTGTCAACTTCACGCCGATAAAATCCATTCACCATCTTCCTCACTTCATCCAATATCCTCCCCATGGCCTTTCTCCATGTGGGCATTCGACATCATTGGTCCCCTAGGTGATCCCAATTCCCTCACCAAGCAGAAATCTTTCATCCTTACTGCGACGGAATACTTCACCAAATGGGCCGAAGCCGAAGCTTACGCGGAAATCAAGGCGTCAACAGTCTGCAAGTTCATCATGAAGAACATCCTCGCCAGATTCGGCGTCCCAAGCACGATCGTCACCGACAATGGGCCACAGTTCATTTCTCAGGACCTACAGGACCTCTGCAAAAGGTACGCAATTGCATTGCATCATTCATCGCCTTATTACCCACAAGGTAACGGCCAAGCGGAGGCCACCAATAAAACATTGCTCAAAATCATCAAAAAAACCTGCGAGTCTAGTAAGTTTTCAGACTGGCCAGAAAAGCTTATCGAAGCTCTATGGGCCTATCGCACTTCAATCCGTACCCCCACCGGGCAGACTCCATTTGCCCTTACTTATGGTATGGAAGCGGTAGTCCCGTACGAGACTCTGATCCCTTCTCTCAGGGTACAATTGGACGAGGAATTTCCCCTCGACGATCGTCGTAATTCACTCCTCGCCCAGTTGGAACTCTTGGATGAGAAGCGGCTGGCCGCTGCCGAACACGCGCGTGTGTATCAAAATAGACTCGCTCGCTTTTACCAAAAGAAAGTCGTTGAGAGAAAATTCAAAGTCGGTGAGATGGTCGTAAAAAGAATTTTTGTCAAACCTGGAGGGCCGCGTTCTAAACTCCAACCCAATTGGGAAGGACCATTTGTAATTCAAGCCGTGTACCCTGGCAACGCCTACAAGCTAGTCAACGCCGAAGGGACCGAGTTATCCCACCCTTGGAATGGGCTTTATCTTAAGAAATACTACCCTTAGCACAAAACAAAAAAAATGATGAAAAGATAAAAAACATCAAAAAATAAAGAAATATTGAAAACCACTAAAAATATGGAAAATTCAAAATGCCGATGCCGGCAGTCACCATATAGTTAAGTCTCTGCATCTAACCTTCATGTTAGGATAGGGCCCATTAAGGCTTGGTAGGCACCGGGTCTTGGTTTGCCAGAACCGTGGAGATCCCTGTCCGGCCACGTCGGCCTATGCTCGCTCGAAGGAAGCTAACATGTGTTCACTTATGTATTTTATTCAAAAAAAGTTGGTAGCATCACCTACGGTAGGGCCACACCTAGAAGATCTCCGGAAGCTGTAATCTTTATTCTTTTCTCTTCGACCAAATGAGACAGTCGGCGCCCTTAAAACGCTGAGCATGAGAAACCGAAACTCAAACCCCAAGGGCAAGAGTAGGATCCATTTCCTCGAGCATCGATCAGTGCACGAGAAGAGGGCAGTGTCCCCGCAGGCATACAAAAAGGGAGCCCACAAACGTCAAACGACTATATCTCCCTCACAAAAAGAAATACAAAGTCAAAATCAAGAGAAAAGCCTGGTCGTGACCGTGCCTGTTGCGATAAACGGAACCCCTCAAAGCAAAAGTCTGAATCCACAAAGGGGCCGTGGAATGTAAATGCTCGAGATTTGGTCCGAAGTTGTCCGAAAGGAAAGAGTTAATGGGCCCTTATTCGCTCGCCGGGTTAACGGCTTTGCCGGTCCTCTCAGGAGGTTTATCCCCTACACTCTTCCTTCTCCCTCTAAAGATGAAGGTTCGATGGAGTTTCTGAAAGGTGAAAACTGCCAGGGTCTGCGACCTTATTTTAATATACACATTTGGTTGCCTACTTTGAAAAGCAAAAGCTATCGCTGCGAAGGAGTCTCTGTGTTTCTGGCTGGTCAAGACCCCTGTTTACCACCTTGATGTCTTCTTGTTTAACCTCGGGCTTAGGCCAATGCAAGCGCGTCACCTATGGGTGCGACGGCGTCTGATTCCGGGTCAGCGTCGCGCGGTTGGTCGTTAGGGTTCCAGGGTGTTCCATCATATACCATCTAGAGTTGTGAGGAAACAGACCCGGGTCGGGCAAATCATTTACCTCGAACACCTTTTGGGTGAATCCCTGTGGTCAGAAGCGACTGGGAGCCTAAGCATGGCATGACGGTATTGTCATCAGGGTAAGTCTTAGCCGGCGGGATCATCATTCGAGGGGTCTAGAGGCCCAAATCAACCTAGATGTGCACTTAGGATACCTGGGAGGTTAGTAAGAAACCCCTGTTCTCATGAAGGTCAGGTACCATTTGGGTGCTTGCCGGGCGTTAGCAATAAAAAAATTGAAATGATAAAAGCAAAAAAAAATGGAAAAGAGAAAATGTACATATTTGTAAACAAAAATAATCTTTTTATGATAAAACAAAAAAATATCAAATATAAAAAAAAAGAAGAAAACAAATCAATTTTGCATGATTACATTTGCGTGCAGCATCTCACTTTTAATACCGCTTGCATTCGTGTGCTTGCCTGTCGCATTTATCATCACCGCATCTTTCCCTTGCCTTCGTTAAATAAAGGCTTGGCCCCTTGACCAGTTATCAAGGACAGTCACAGTGACCATTTGCTTATTGAGCAAGGGGCCAAGTCAGAACAGAAATTCTGATTTGTTTGTTTCAGTGATGTGTGCAGGGATTCAGGCAACAGAAGCAAAGGTGAAAAACAAACAAACCGAACCTTGTATTTTATTCCAAAAACAAAAAAATTACATCAAGTTCCGCCCTCTCTCTCTGCATTACTCGTCCCACTACTCTCCGGACAAAACACTCTCAAAGGTGCTACCCAACTACGAAAAGCGGTACTCCTACCGCTCTGTACTCCTCTTCCTATTCCCGCATCCCGGCGTTGATCTACGGAAGCAGCAGAGAAGCTACCAACACGAAAGCCACGCTCTCGTGCTCTTCGGTAGCGCTCCTCACCATCTCTCAGCCACTGTTCAGCAAGACCAAGGCTGATTCGGAGTTCGAATAGTTGGGCCTCCATGGCCCTTCGTTCCTCCCTTTCAGTCAATCTGTTGGCTCTTTCTCTCTCTGCGTCTCTTTCTCTCTCTGCACGTTCTCTCTCACGGTCTTCCCTCTCCAACTGGAGAGTGATCCTCAGTTCCACGGCATCCCTAGAGGAGTCGTCATCAGGATGACGCCGCAGTTCCCTCTCCAGTTCTGCTATCCTAGCCTCCTTCTGCGCAGCTTGGGCAAGCGCTTCTTCCGTCTCCTTTTCCTGCCGAGTGTACCATCTCAGATACGCGATAAGGCGTAAACAAGAGAACTCAACGCTGAAACTTTTACCTGTATACGGAGCATCCCTTCTGCCTCCGCAGCACGCTGCGTGGCGTGAGCAAGTTGCTCATGAAGCAAGTCAAGTTCTGAGGTGGGAATCCACAAGCTGGAGAGGCACCACCTACTCCCATCGCTGGGGAAGCCGCGCCAATCTGGGCATGCTACGACCGCGTGAATTAGCAGCCAACATCTGGAATCTGGGGTTTTAATTAGGAACGTACTGTACACCTACCAAGGCGCTCGTAGCTCCGCGGGCATCGCCCAACTGTTGTTCCATCTCTGCCAAGCGAGTTCGTAAATTCGCTATCATGGCATCCCGGACATCCTGCAGCCATACGAGTCAGCATTTTCACCAGAAAACCAAAAAAAGGAGAAAGAAGAAAAGAGAAAAAGGGGAAACCTACCTCCACAAGTCCCCGGGGTTGGAGCCGCTCTGCGTACTTTATCCTATATAGACGCAAGTAGTCTTCGCTATCCCGCGCCTGCGATTCTACAATCATGCCACCCCGTTGCCAATCTTCGTACTGTTCGGGGAATCGCACGCGCCAGTCAATACAGGTCGCCGGTCCCCGCGTCTTTCTCCCGACACGAGGTGGCGCAGCCGTATCCACCCATTCTGAGCCAGTCCTAAAGTCCTCATAACCAATCGTAGCCGAAGTGGCTCGATTTCATTCAGGCAGTGCATCCACAGTTCCCGTCCGAACCGGGCACGACTTGCTAGAACCCACGGCTGGTCAGCATCGACCATGTCTGAGTAGGGTCTCCAGTTTACCATCGCTGCAGGGAACTCCTGTAGCTCTCGCCTTAGCACCATCAGTTGGTAGGTTAGGGGTGCCGCACTCATGATGGGTTCCCACCGCCTGGCTAGCGGCACCATCGCAGGTCGCCAATGCCGAGCTCTCCCCATAGGGAGGTAATAATAGCTCCACAGCTGCTCGGCGCAGGCCATCAGAACTTTGCAAAAACACAAAAAAAATACAAAACAAGCAAAACCAAAAATACCTGGATGAATGGTGTGAAACCACTCACAGTCATCTCACGATCCGTTTCTTGGAATAGGCCTGCAAACAAGTGTGCCAGCATGGCGGCTCCCCAGGCATAATACCCTACTCTTTCAAGGTCTGACAGCAGCTCCAGGAAGCAACATTGGATACCGTCCCCTTTCGAGCTCAGTACCAATCTCCCCAAAAGGAAGAGGAGAAATCTCCTCAAATCTATGTTGCATCTTTCCCAGTCGCCGAAATCTGTGCAGTACACGGCGCGGCATCCTATTTCTATCCTTTCCATGAACTCTTCTGAGGATTCATCGTCCCGCCGACGAGTGTCGGTGAGCCCTAATGCATCCATCAGGGACGCCCTAGCTACCGACCTGTTTTTCCGACCATCCAGGTCCAAACCCAGTAACTTCTGGGCACCTTCTCTGTAGTCCGCGTAAGTGACTCCGGTCACTGCCTCGCCCTCTACCTTCAGGCTTGTGATCCGGACCACATCCTCCAAGCTGGGCACCATGTGCCCCCAGGGCATCAGGAATGCCCGGCTCACTGGGTCCCATCTCTCACACAAGGCTTGGATCAGGACTAGGTCAAGCTGGATCGGCTCGATCCGAAGGAAGGTACCAAATCCCATCACGTCTAGCCTCGCCTTCTGAAAATCTGGGAGGCCCCTGTACGCTGCTACTACCAACTCCCATAAGATTTGTGATTTCATCACAACCTACACATACAAGGAATGGGGGTGAGGTTTGGTCAGAAGAAAGGAAGAAAGAATGAGAAAAGGGCAAGAAAACTTGGCTTACGAGTTGTGATTGGGCCCTTTCGCTGAAGTGCCCTTCAAGGTCTGAAAGCCTCCTGGAACTACTACCACTGGACCTGCTTCTCTTCGAGGAATGGGAAGATTCGCCCTCCATCCAACTCTCAGAATTTTGAACTCCTCCTCTCCCGTAAGAACTTGTGCTCCTCGAGTTAGTCCTCGATATACCTGGGAAGATAAAAGGGACAAGAATTTATAGAAATGGAAGGAGTGCGGGCCAAGATTGCCTCCATCACCTGTCAATGATAGCCCTCGCAATGAGGCACCTGCCAAGCGGTCCCATGTGTCGCTTCACCGCTCGCACAGGGTGATTGACTGACGAAGAATAGGACGAATAGCCCCTATGTTGTCTAGGGATACCCTATCATGATTTGGAGGACGTCCGCAAAATTTGACACAGCATCGGGAAAAGAAACTAGGGCCGTCATTATTGACTTCGACGGCAGATTCCCGTGGAAAATGGTCACAACAAGATGCGATTCTCTGCTTGGGGCGGAGTCTCGACAGACCTATCACATGGGAACAGTGCAAAGGAGAAGAAGTGTAGGGAAGAAGGAACGCACAAAAGAACAAATAAACAGCAGAAAATCAAATCACTCCATTCATAATTCTACATAAGCTGTCACAAACACTACAATCATAGAGAGGTGGCGGGTCCACTAGCTCGCCAATCCTCACCATCACTCATCTCTCTGGGCACTCTCCTCCTCTCCCCCGAGGTGAGGGTCCCTCAGAAGCCTCCGGGATCCCCGTGCAGTAGCACCTGCCTCGCCTCTGGGCGCCTGCTCCGCAGCAGTGACTCGCTGCTCCTCCCCTGGCGTGGCAAAGAAGCCACTGGCGGCAAAGCGACCGGACTGGCGGAGTCGCTCCCCGAACTCTCGCGCTCTCTCGTAGCGCGTCTCCATCCCTCCTAGCCTCTGCACGACGGCCTGAAGGCCCAGCTGGAGCTCCCTCACTTGGGCCTCCAAGGCCCTCCTCTCGGTCAGATCCCGCTGTCGCTCGGACCTTCTCTCGGCTTTCTCTCTCTCTGCCTCTCTCCTCATCATCTGCAGAAGAACCCTTAACTCCAGGATGTCTGGAGAAGGTCTCTCCTCACCGCGATGCCGCAGCTCCGCTACAGTCGCCACCCAGGCGTCACGCTCCTCTTCCGCCCGGGTCGCGCGGGCCACCGCACCGGCAAGTTGCTCCCGGAGGGAGGCAATCTCGAGAAAAGGGGCCGAGGAACTGGAAGATCCGCCAGCCACTCCCACCGTCGCTGTCTGCTGGGCACGCTGGAACAAAATAAACAACGGCCGTCAGTGAAACTCCAAAATCTGAAGTTAAAAGTGCGGCACATAACTTACCAGGAGCGACAACTCATGTTGAGCGACGGCCAGCTGCCGCCTAGTCTCTGACAGTTGGGCGCGCGAGCCGCCGATGCCACGCGTGTCCCCAGCTTGGGGAAGCCCCGCGTAGCTCTCTCTCTGCCGCCGCAGGAAGTCGGCACTGTCCTGCACCAGTATACCCCCTTGCTGTCCAGGGAGACGTACGGGCCACTCCTCGAGCCTCGCCTTGCCGCGACTCTCCCTCCTGACGCGGCTCGGCTCGTCCGCACTCGCCCACTCATCGGCCAGACCCAGGGTCCTTGCCATGTCCTGCACCAAGAAAGGGGTCCCACATCAGTCAAAAGGAACGCGTCCCCTGTCTAGGACGCGTCCATCATTTGAGTGCAACACTCGCCGAACCCTTTCCCCCTCGCGCGGCTCGCTTCAAAACCCAAAATGAATTAAAAGAGGAAGAGATCGAAGCACCTACCGACCGTGTTCACCTCCTCCCACGCCATCGGGCCCCTCAGGTCCCTCGGGGGCCCGGAGCGGCCCTTCCTCCTCCATGGACGCCGTTCCGTGCTCGGGCGCGTCCCTCCTTGGGCGAGGGGTCCCGCGTCCCTCTCCACCTTCACCGTGGTCAGGCCCACCGAACTCCATCGATCAAAAGAGGAGGAAGACGAGAAAGGGGGCAAGCGAGTTTCGGCAGAAGGCGGGCTCGTTTGCGGGTAAGGCACGGGAGAAGAAAGGCCACCCGACGCTTTAAATTTGAATTCAAGGATTAAGACGCGTCCTCGCGCCTGGACGCGCCCAAAAGGGGGAAAAGGAAACAAAATCCCCCCGTGCAAAGCGTAGTTCCCCGCTGTTCAGGGCAAGGTCTCGCGGAGCGTGCCTCAAAGGACAACTCAGTGCAAAGAAGAAAGTGTGGGAGAGAGAAAGGTACACACAACACAAAAAAGCCATTTCCATTTCATATAATAGCCGAAAGTACATCATACAGTGAGAAGGGTGACGTGTACAAGCAACTCTCTAACTCTCACCACCACCCTCCTGGTCATCTCTCTCCTCCCTCCTCTGCCGGGGATCCCTAGGGGGCCTCTGCGAACCCTGAGAAGCCGTGCTCGCCTCGCCCTGCGGTGGCACTCCAGCCTCGAAGGCGCGACGACGCTCCTCGGCCGAAGAGACCAGATAGCTGCCCATGGAAAAAGAACCAGACTGACGAAGTCGCGCCCCGCGTTCCTTCGCCCTCTGGTACCGCTCCTCGCTCTCCCGAAGCCTCCCCTCCGCCGTGCCGAGACTCAATCGGAGCTCCAGCAGCTGGGCCTCTAGAGCCCTCCTCTCGGTCTGATCCCGCTGTCGCTCCTCCCTCTCTCTCTCCCTATCCCTCTCCCTCTCTCTCTCCACGCTCTCCCTCTCTCTCTCCACGTTCTCCCTATCCCTCTCCCTCTCCTCTCTCTCCCTCATCGCCTCTCTCCTCGACAGCTCGAGGGCGATCCGCAGATCCAGCACGTCACGAGGGAGCTCCTCAGCCTCCCGTCGACGCTCCTCCTCCAGCTCCGCAATCCGGGCGTCACGCTCTGCCACCCAGGCATCGCGCTCTGCCACCCAGGCATCGCGCTCCTGCTCAGCACGAACAGCACGGGCCAGGGCCTCCCGAATCTCGGCCACCTGTCAAAGCACGCATGCACCGTAAGAGAACAGTGATAGAAGGAAAGCAGCTAGAAAAGGGTCGGGGCCAAGCAAACACTCACTCGAGCCTCGCGGTCACGCTCGGCCTCCTCAGCCCGAGCCACCGCGTGCGCCAGCTGCTCCTGGAGGGCAGAAACCTCCGGAGGAGGGCCCCGCGAACTGGAACCCGCTCCACCAGCCATCCCGGCTGCCGCTGTCTGGTGGGCCCGCTGAAACACGGGGCAAACGTCAGTCAAAGGCTAAGCATCAAAAATCCAGGTCACAAAAAATGCATTGCATAGACTCACCAGGATCTCCAACTCCTGTCGGATGGCCACCAACTGCCGCCTGGCGTCCGCCAGCTGGGCCCGCAGGTCGGCGATCATGTTGTCACGAGCATCCTGCATTGCACATAAGTCAGTACCACATGCATATACATATAGAAGGGTGAAGCATTTTCATTTCACACTTACCCCTGCCATACCACCGAGGAGAGGCGGTCCCCGTACGTAGCTCGATATCGTCTCATGTAATCTGTGCTGTCCTGTACATGGGACACCACTGGGACCCCGCCCTGCTGCCAGTCCTGGTACTGTGCTGGGAAGCGCGTACGCCAGTCCACAATCTTCGCCTTCCCCTTGGTCTTCCGCCCAATGCGGGCCGGCGCATCTACATCAACCCACTCCTGGGCTAGCCCCAACGTCCTCATGACCAGTCTAAGCCGCAGCGGCTCGATCTCGTTCAGACAATGGACCCACACGTCCCGCCTGAAGCGAGGAAGACCCGCTACAACCCAGGGCTGGCCAGCATCGCCCATGCCCAGGTAGGGCCTCCACACCACCTGCATCACCATACATACATTATGTTAGTTACCATTCAGTCACATGCATAAACACAAAAAAAATCATACGCATCATACCATGGCCTCGGGATACTCGCTCAGCTCCCGACGAAGTGACGCCAGCTGGTAGCCGTGGGGTGCTGCAACCACGACCGGCCTCCACTGCCGCGCCAGAGGCACGGCCCTCCTGTTCCCATGCCTAGCCCTCCCCATCGGGAAATAGTAATAGCTCCACACCTGCATCCATCATACATCATTAGTACAATAATTGCATATTTAACTGTGGGAATGCATAAATAAAATGTTTACCTGGAGGAAAGGTGCGAAGCCGCTGACTGTCGTCTCCTTCTCCGAAGTCTGGGAGAGATCAGCAATCAAATGGGCAAGCAGAGCCGCTCCCCACGCGTAGTGTCCCACTCTGTCCAGATCCGCCAAGATCCCGAGGAAACGGCAGTGGATGCCATCCCCCTTCGTCCCCAGCAGAAGGCGGCCCAGGAAGAAGAAAAGAAACCTCCGAAGATCTAGGTCCACCAGCTCCCTCTCGCTCGGATCCTGGGTGAAAGCTGCACGAGCATCCCCCTCCAGTCGAGCCAAGAACTCCGCTCCAGTCTCGCTAACCCGCTGGCGCGGGTCGACGAATCCGAGCGCCTCCATGATCTCCACTCGGCCGACTACCCTGCTGTCTCTATCAGTCACGCTCGTCTCTAACCACAGCAGGTCCAGGGCACTCTCTCGGTAGTCGGGGTAGGTGACCCCGCTGACTGCCTCTCCGTCAACCCGTAGCCCGGTAATCCGAGCCACGTCCTCTAGTGTCGGCACCATGTGCCCCCAGGGCATCAAAAACGCCCGGCTCGGTGCGTGCCACCGCTCCCTCAATGCCTGGATAAGAGGAAGGTCGAGCCGGAAGGGCTCGATCCTAAGGAAAGCTCCAAAGCCCATGGCGTCCACACGCGCCCTCTGGAAATCCGACAGCCCACGGTATGCTGCCACCACCAGGGACCAGCTGATCCGGCCCTTCATCACGCCCTGCACACCACAAAAACCAACAAAGAACACATCAGCATCATTAACAGTAATAAACAATAACACTGTATATATACTACTTATTCTTTTTATTTTTACTTTTTTAAAAAAATTATATTTTCTTGTGGAGGCGTCCAATGCCCTGGACGCCTCCTTCCAATTTTCTTTTTTTCTTTTTTAGAAAAAAACCAAAAACCAAAACAAAATTTATTAATAATATGTATATTTTTATGGAGGCGTCCAGGGCCTAGGACGCCTCCTTATTTTTTAATTTTATTTTATTATTTACGTAAATAAATAAATAAACAAAAAGAAAAAGAAAAAGTGGAGGCGTCCAGGCCCCTGGACGCCTCCTTCTCTCACTACCCGGCCTTCTCTCACAGCCTCTCGCACGCCCGTTTTAGCCTATTGAACCACAGAGTGAGAATTCCGAAGTACTTACCGGGTCGTGATCGTCCTCTCCCGCGTCACCAGCATCCGCAGCGGCCTCCGCGGCCAGAAGCGGCACCTCCATCTCCTCCTCCGCAGCAATCTCCTCTGCTACGGCCTCCTCAGCATCGTCTCTCAGTCTCCTCGGACGACGAGCCAGTCGTTTACGCTTGTCTCCACCTCGGTTCGGGCCTCCTAACTCCATTGGGGCGAAGAATGGGTCTGTCTGGTTTGACCGGATCGTTTGAATGAACAGTAAGTGAGTAAGGGGGGGGAGCCCCCCCTATATATAGATTGAGCTTTAATTGGGGCGTCCAGGCGCCTGGACGCCCCCACTTTTTTATTTTTTAAAAAAATTCAAAAAAACTTAGGGGCGTCCAGGCGCCTGGACGCCCCCAAAACAAAAAATCAAAAAATAAAAAAATAAAAAATTAGGGGCGTCCAGGACCCTGGACGCCCCCAAAAAACATTTATTGAAAAAAAATTATAAAAAAATAGGGGCGTCCAGGCCTCTGGACGCCCCCATAATAAAAAAATAATAAAAAATATAATAAAAAGAAAAAAGGGGTTAGAGTATGTATATAATCCAAACAAAAGAAAAAAAGGAAAGAAAAAGAAAAACCACAAAAAAGATAATAATTAAGGGGACGGGGGTCCGAAACATCCAAATGCCAGATTTTATTCCATCAGAAAGCAGAATGAGCTACATCAGGGGTTTAGGCGCCTTAGGCCTTAACTTCCCCAGTTCGGTTACATAAGCCCTCCACGGCTCGCATTCTTCCACCACGTGCGCTAATGCCTTTCCCGCAACACTTGTCTTCCAGGGAGCTTTAATGGCCTTCGCTTCCTTCGCGTCCGCTTCAGTGCCCAACTCCCTCTTCTTCAAAGGAACGATGCCAGTCGGTGGCGGGAACGAATGGCGTGGGATGCCAATCTGGAGGCAGCACCGATGCGCATTATAAAGGACGAACTCGGTCGCGCCGATCAGTTGAAGATCAACTTCGGGAGAAGACCTCATGAGGAGATCTAGCGAAAGCAAACATGCCGGTGCGCAAGTAAAGAAGCCTTGTGTCACGGTGCGAAAGTGAGACCGCCAGTCTTCACGTTTCTTCAGCCACGGAACGCGGTTCACTACGGTACCACCGAAGCCTAACACGTCGGCTATGTGATGAAGAGGGCTTTGTTGGAAGAGCTTCGAAGCGGTTGGCATTCCCTCGCGGTGGTCGAATTTGAAATGCAAATCCAGCCAGCAATTCAAGACAAGTGCACAACCAAATGGAGGCTTACCCATGCTCGAGGCAGTAAGACCGCTGTAAAGATAGGCAAGGACGGCGGGTCCCACCCTCTTTCCACGCCAGATCCCGCAGATAGCACCCAGTTGGTCTTCCTCCACCATGTTGTCGGTATAAGGGAACAAGAGAGCACCCGCCAGACAGATGGTGAACCCCTTCATGATTCCCTCCAAATAGTCATCGTCTGGTGACCCTCTCAGGGCGTCCATGACCCACTCCGCAAGCTTTTGGAGATCGATCCCCTTTTGAGTACGGACCTTTCGGGCTGCGTCGGGCGGCATGAAGCTTCCAAGGACACTTTCAGAAGTCCCCCGTGTCAGCATCCGCATAGCCTTCACCTTCCCGTCACTCTTGAATTTCTTCAATCCGAGCAGAAGTTCCACCTCCTCGAGGAGGATGGTCACCTCGAAGGTCGGGAAGATAAAAGTGTGGGTCTGGGGATGCCAGATCTCCACTAGTGCGCCCATAGCCGCCCAGTCCATACGAATCTTCTCGTAATGCTTGGCGTGAATAAGGAGCCCCTGCAAATGCCACTTCGAGAGTATGGCCCTCATGCCAATGGAGATATTGGAAGTTAGCTTTGAAAGCCATGGCAGTTTGGAAAACTTCCTCGGGCCTGGGAAGAGTGGATATGGCTGGAAGAGGAAAGAAATAAGAAATGAAGGAAGTAAGAAGAAGGTTCACATGGAAAATTTGAAATGAATCAGCTTACCATATGCGACAAGATCGTCCCACTCAGATGACCCTCGAGGTCGGAGAGTCGCCTGATCTCGCTGCTAGGCCTGCTCCTCTTCATAACGCGGGAAGACTCTCCTTCCATCCTGAAATCTCTAGATTCTCCTCTCTTCCTCTCCTGAGCTTCCAAAACCCACCTTGGTGCATTTGAATGAACTAGCCTAAGGGGAGTTCTTATAGGAAGGGAAGGTGCTACAGGACAGAACATGTCACATCAGTGGTCATTGTCAAGATTTTGGTCTGGATCTCCTTTGAACTGTGGTGCGATTCTGCTGTGATTCTGCTACTTTCTGATGTTGCTAACCTTTGCTAGTCTGTGCAGGTTTTACTAACGGACGTCTTTGTCCTATCTCCTGTCCCACCTTTCATTGGTTGGTCCCACCATGTCATGCATCGTAGTATATGATACGTACGCTACTAGAACATGCCGAGGACCGTGCGGCCCGAACGAATCTGGGATCTGAGTTCCCCTTCAACAAAAACGGTGATGATCCCGGAGAATTTGGGTTGTACGGATAGGCCGTCAATTTGTGATAGAATGGGGACGACGGTTCCATTCAGTGAGTTGGTACGCGGATAAACGGGCCCCAGCCCAGTATCAGCTCACCGGGTCGGTATCCTGACCCGTTCTTCACAAGTTGACAATATTATCCTTGGCTATTTTCTATTTTAGTTTGTTTTAAATTTTTCTTTGAACCCAGCATGCATTCATATAGGACTTTGATTTATTGCGGAAGATCATTCAAGTGATTCGATTGTGAAAGCCGTTGTGCTCCAATTCCCACAAATATGAGATATTCCACTCCGAATGAAATACTGAGTTTCCTTGAGACAGCCCTACGCTGCTCTTCCAAAGGAGACCCTTGTTTGGACAGACCCTCAGATATTCCTTTACCTTTTTTGACCCACCTTGGCCGCAGCACTTCCACATTGGCTGGTAACCGCTCCCCAAAGGTGAAACCTCCGGTTTATGACCCAGGTACTTCCACACCGAGAAGTTGGTCTCCTTTTGTTTCGTGCCTGAGCGCACATCTCACCCTCCCTTATTTGATCTCCGTCCAAGCAATCGTCAATATTTGAAAGACCTTCTTCAAGGTCGCCTCATTGAAACTCCAGGAAAGATTCCAAACAGTAACGTCAAAAGCGTGTCTCATCACACCTTGGCATCAACTTATCAGTCCGCTCCCACTTCACTCCACTCCACTTCGATACCATTCCACTACGTGTCGCTCCCTTGCAAAGCAGACGCCAAGGCGGGGCAGCTGTAGACACGCCATTCCTGACGTCTCCTGAGAAAGTCTCATATTACTATACAACGCCCCGCAACGGCTTACGCATTTTGAATCACTCGAGTGCTTCCTTTTCTCGGTCTTCTTCTGCCTTTTTCGGCATCCGGAATCGTCTCGTCACGGCATTCGGACGGCATCAACACCAGTCAGACGCATCAGAGGTTCCGGAACCAAGAAGGTGTCTGCCGGGCGGCCGCTGACGAGGACCCGGGTGGGTCTTAATGGGGCGTCCAGGCCCCTGGACGCCCCCATCTTTTAATTTATTTATTTATTTTCTCAGGGCCCAAAACTAAATAAAAATATATATATATTAATGGAGGCGTCCAGGCCCTGGACGCCTCCATAAAAACAATAATAAAAAATTTATAAAATGCCAGTTGGCATAAAAGACAATAAATAAAAAAATATATATATTAATGGAGGCGTCCAGACCCCTGGACGCCTCCATAAAAACAAATAAAAAAATTAAAATGCCAGCCCTGGTATAAAAGACAAAACATAAATAAAATAATATATTTATGGAGGCGTCCAGGCCCCTGGACGCCTCCATAACTCCCTCACGGGCGCCGGCCACCGAACGACGGTTTGTCGTGTGTGAAAAAATCTAAAATATAGAGACGTCCGGTCAGCTGGACGCGCCCATTTCTGAATCACGAGGCGCCGCTCACAAAACCACGCGTTGTGCCAAACCGCGTGCGGCCGTCGTCGATTTTCGGTGGACCTGCTTGAGGCGTCCGGGACCCTGGATGCCTCCACAAAAGTATTCCAAAAAAATATATAAAAATAGAATAAAAGATTATTTCGGCCCTGATGGAGGTGTCCAGGGTCCTGGACGCCTCCACCCTCCGGAGCCCTATAGATAGAGGCCCACCCCCTCAGTTCTGGGAGCTCAGAAGTGATCCGATAGGCTGCCGGAGCCCAGAGGCTACGGAGTCATTTTCTAACCCGTGGGTTCTTTTGTAGGTGGAGGTTCTGCCGGCTTCTCGGGTGCTCACGCTCGCGAGAGGAATGTCGTCTTCATCCACCGCGCTTCCACGTCGTCCCCACGCTGCCGGAGCTCCGCCGGATTTCACCCTCGGCTCATCCAATAAGCCTTTTCTTCCCCTTTTTCTTCGTAGTTCTTTTGCATTCATCATCTCGCATCCTCTATCCCCCTTCATAAGGGCGCCTCTTCTTTTATACTTCTTGCATCCATCATCTCATTTTCCTCCTACTCGAGTCCGAGAGGGGTTTAAAAGATAACACCAACCAGGTGTGTGTCTTGCCATCATTTCGTTATTTTTATCGCAAGGATTTGAATACTACACCTCCATCTTTCTAATCCACTTGTCATTTGTTTGTCGTTGTTTTGCAAGGGTAGCCGAGGAAAGCCCTCTCCGTCGGCCGGCCGGAGGGAGAGGAAGAAGCAACCCGCCATCTCCCGCTCTTGAGGTAGGCGCGATCACTTTCTTATTTTGGGGTCTTTCGGCCCCTGGCGATCACATCTTATTTTCGAGGCCGCGGCGAGTCACTTCCCCAATGGCCGTTTAAATTTCCGTTCTTATATTCTCTTTATACTCTGTTATATTCTGCTCATATTCTCGAGGCCGCGGCGAGTCACTTCCCCAATGGCCGTTTAAATTCCCGTTTTTATATGTTATATTCTTATCTATTCGTGTTCTCGAGGCCGCGGCGAGTCACTTCCCCAATGGCCGTTTAAATTCACGTTCTTATACGTTATATTCTTATCTGTTTGTGTTCTCGAGGCCGCGGCGAGTCACTTCCCCAATGGCCGTTTAAATTCCCGCTCTTTGTATTCTCTCTATATTCTGTCATCTTATTATCTGCTCATATTCTCGAGGCCGCGGCGAGTCACTTCCCCAATGGCCGTTTCAATTCTTGTTATTTAATTTTTGCACCATTCCCGTCCCCCCGAGGCCGCGGCGAGTCACTTCCCGCTATGGCCGTTTAAACCCCATATTTTGCTATATCACACTTGTCCCGCTCGCCCCGCCGGAGCAATCTCCCGTGGTGGCCCCTTCTCTCTCTTCTCTTATTTCTGTGTTGCAGCAAACAAACACCAAAAGAAAGAAAAGAGGAGCCCGCGCGCGCTCCGCGTCCTCTCCGCTCTTCCCCGAACCGCGTGACGTCGCTCACA